>DVQP01000679.1:0-20245 GCA_018231745.1 Danaus eresimus
TCGATTGTAGTTATTTTAGTTTTTTTTTATATATTTTATTTTGTTTTTCTTTACATTTAAGTATACATACATTTATGATATCCGTATAATAGTATACAAAAGTACATTATCATCGAACGATGTGAATATTTGTGTCGAATAAATAATTTACTTTTTGTTTTGTTTTTTTTTCTTTTTTAATTATTTTTACGTTATATTTTTTTATAATATCTAGTTGGTAATGTCAAAGGAACTGTTTGTGTTTAATAGCTTTGGTTTTCTGGTTATTTATGAAGTGAAAATGGGAATTAATTTTTGTGAATATTTTGATGTCTATAATCATTGGTGATGGGTATGTATACTGTCACTAATTAATAACTGATTCTTCCTTAGTCTTGTGTCCGTTCCTTCGAATTCATTCTCTAACAATCTCTATATCACTTCTGTTGCTTGCCTGGACGATGTTAGGTAACAGTGTGTTTTCAAATTCTTCCCTAATGCTAGACCTTGTCTCAACTTAGGCACTATTTCTTATTTCCCGTTGTATGTGTGTTTTTAGTACATGACAACCTATATAGCCTTTAAATATCTAAACTCTGTTCGATATATGATTTATTTTATATAATATTAACGTCACCGACTATTTGTTGGCAGGTATCCGATCTGAATGTGGACGCCAAGATGTTCATTCCGCCTTACGATAGATACAGGAAGTATCGAGCTCTTGCACAGGTAAATATAATAGTTTTTTTTTTTTTTAGGAATATCAATGTCAGACGATCTATTTTTAACATTGGCTATCCATAGGTGGAAGAGATCAAGGAATATAAGGACAAAGAAGCCAAAATTGCCGCAATATCGAAAGGTAACGAGTTGATAAAGACAGAAGTGCTGTTGAAGTTGCAAGAGGCAAAGTCCATGATAGAAAACGAGGGGAAGGAAGATTCGAAGAAAAAGGCTGAGGGGCATCTAGAGGAATCGACCATTAAACTATACGATAGCAGAAGTGGTGGAAAAAGTGACGGGAATACAAACGAACGAGGCCGGGACAGGTCCGAAGAGGGAGATGAAAGATCCAGAGGGAAAACTGACGGAAGACCTGACGTCTCCAATCAAAACTCGGCACAGCGCAAGAGGAAAATGTCGAACGCTGAAAAGGTGGAGAAGGAAAAGAAACGAGAAATTGGCAACGAGAAGACTTCGTCCCAGAACAAAGCAGACAAAACTAAGAACAAAAACAAAGTTAAGAACCAATCAGAACAAACTAGCGTTAAACCATTCAATTATAAGAAAGTGAATTACAAGAAGTTCCACGACGAAGTCGAAAGAACGCACAAGCAACCTAAGTCCAAGTTCAAAAAACATAAATAATTTAATCATGTATAAGCGAAAGTAAACGAGCATATATAATCCAAAGTATGTTTTATTTATTAACACATTTAGATTGTAAGTTTTGCGAGCTTGTAATTTTAGATATGCGTCTGTTATTTTGTGTTCCATTTAAGAAAAAAATAATCATATTTAACTGTATTTATTATTTATTCTTAAACTTTCAACAGAGCAATGCGAATAACTCCTGTGATTAGAAATGGCGACTTTAAGTGCAAAGCGTTTTATTAAGCTTCTTTTCCAATGAAATATTAAAAGGCGATTACGTGTATAAAAAAAAAGTTGGAAATTTTTATCCAAACGTGTTGTTGGCTCTCTTTATTAACTAAATAACCATATATTTATACTTTTAAAAGAAAGCTTATGCGATTTGATAATTAAACATGTCTTAATCCACTTAGCAAGAAAATAATCATTAGTTTAAAACTATTTTCTCTACATTGCGTATTACCTATGACATATGGAAACAAATTTATGTTTACTTAAAATATGTAAATAGTTTTAGCTGGCGTCTAGTGATAATTTCAAAGAAAAGGTTTATATGATGCAACATCATTATATAAATCGATGGATATATATAGATTTAATAACCATTGGTCTAAATAGAAAAAAGCTGAATTTCTACCTTTTCACCTTAAATTTAGGTGCGGAATGTTATGACCAAATCAAAAAATAAATATTTCAACACTTTTGCTAACTGTACTTGAATTGTATATTTCAACTATTACTATTAACTTGATTTTTCTGGCGTTGAGCTACATTATAGAACTTGCGTGCAAAATACTTTGTGATAGTTAATTCCTACCTACGCTACCATCTTACCTAATCCTAAGTCCTGCAACTAATAATAGACTCGTAATAAACTTAACAATTACAAATATATTCGCAGATCGTTATATTAATTAAGCAAATTGTCCTATTGTCAAACCAACAATCATTCTCACCTAGAAATTAGCATTGATATGGACCTACAAATTGTTCGTAAGACACAGCTATATTAGAGATAACATTATCCGAGTCTACTTTTATATATTAAAATAGTCCCTTGAATAAAAAAAAGTGCCAAAAATATAGATATTCTTTAAAATGTCCAGTTTAATATGGAATTGGTATGTCTAAAAACTAGCGTTTTATGTTACATTTGAAATATTTAGACTGTTATGTGGCGATGGGTACGGTGATTTTATTAAGTATGTTATTTAAATATTAATATATCTTTTAATGATAAGCCTAAAACGCAGATTAGAAAATACAGAAAAATATGTTCCAGTTTCTATTTATTTATTTTTCAACAGGTACATACAGTAGTAAAGTAGAATATGGAAATACAAAAAGTATAACAATAGTTATCATATTTAAAAAAAGTAATAAAAATCCCATTTATATTATTACAAAAAACATTCTCCCCCTAAAAATAGTCATTTAATACTCATTTTTTTTTTTCAAAAAAATTGTAAATCTTAAAATAAACAGCACATATTTATATGTACACAGCCTTATTAAGTTTAATTATTTTACAAAGCAATAAATATTTTGCATATAAAGACCGTCAACCAGAGTCCACAATTTAAGTACATATTAAAATTAAACTAAAATATCAATTAGAATACAGTCGAAGTAATTACAAATTTCACACAGTTGTTTTTTTTGTGTAAACACATTGCTTTCATTAAAATGTATGAATGTATAAGTGAAGTAAGAAGATGAACATCATTTTTAAGCTTTTAACCACTTCAAGTATACTAGAACTTTTATAATAAATATTTAAATCTTGTTTAAAAGAAATACAGCTTCGTACAATTTTTTTTTTCTATAAGAACATTGTTAAGGTTACTTATTATTTTCACAGTATCATTACAATCACGGCTTGAACTTCGGCCTTAGACCTCAACGGTATTGTTTGTTGCTAAAACTTCAGCTACCTCCATTTTTACAAATTAATAAATAACAATCAAAATTAAAAAAATTGTCTATAAATGTTGTATAATTATTATAATAGTGATATTTCCCTTACCGTCCATCATCCATGTCTTCCAATATGAATACAGCATCGGGTGAATGACCGAATCTTATAACTGACGTATAGCCTGGAATATTTAAAACTTGATCATACATACACATCAGAACACGACTACATTAAAAAATTATTCATTTCACATAAAAGTTTGGAATGTACTTGCTTTATTTTACTTTGCTGCAAAAACACGTGCACACTTAATATCGAAAAATCAATAAGACGTAAAATGAAATAGGAAAAAAAAATCAAACGCAGCATTGAAAGCCAATAATATATTTGTTTACCAAAACTAATTAAATAATACTGTGTATAAGGAACATACAAAATCACCGATGTTAATTAAACATAAAAAAATATAGGAACGGAATGGTATCAACACAAGACAGACAGCAAGCAAGAATTATAGACAAAATGCGATTAAAATCGTTTGAGTTAGATTGTACTGGTTTTAGAGATTGTTTTAAATGAATGGTTAAATGTAGTATTTTATACTGGTTACCATAAATTATCAATGATTTTAAGTGTATTCAGTTTCATGCAAAGTAAATTCCAAGCTTTTACTGTATTTATGTTATAAAATTTTTATAGCGAATGAGCTCTGCTTCATGCACTATACGTTTTAATATAATTATATTTTTAGTTATATATAATTAGTGTCATAAAAAATTTTGTTTGGTCACAAAAATTATGTTATTGTTCTAGTTTTTTATAATCAAATATTATATGGAAAGATTTAAGCTCTTAGACAATGATTAAGACACTGGTTTAAGACGAGAAAAGTCGGATGACATATATATTATTGTTCTGGAACAGATTCTATTGGAATGATTTTCTGTTCCATGTAAAAGCACACACACACAACACAATTGATTCATTCAATTTTTTGGTTGTGTTTAAGCAACACGACAAAATAAGACGGAATTGTAAACCTTAATCCAATGTTTGAGTATACAATAATCATAAAATTAATTTCGAGAATTTTTTATAAATCTATTGTAAAAAAGTAAGTACATTAAGTATATTATTTGGCTAAATATGGCATTGTAAGTACAAATAATTATCATCGAGTATTAAATTCAAAATGTAATGAAATTTATATAAACAAAAAATCACTATTTCTTAATTACAGTGTTAAATAATTAGTATGTATTTGATACGTGAAATAAAGAACATGATACATAACTATTATTAACTTAAAAAAATGGAATGGGTAAAGTAAATTTTTCTAACTGGCAAGTGAAATTTTTGTAAAATAATAATAATTGCCAATGTTACCATCACATGGTAAGTTTAAATCTATACTATGTATAGTTTTGTAGAAAAAAATAATAAAATGGTATAAATAAATTATTACGTACATGTACAATTTGGCTTTTGCTAAATTTAGTAGACACAACCAAAATTGACTTAAGTATCACTGATCATATGTTTTGTTAATCTCCATTTCGTTTTTTATATAATTATAAGAAAATCCGACAAAATTTATGTTACAATACAATTATAAAAGTTCTTAGATTAACTGTTTGATAAACAATTAAAAATAATATTACGTATGAATGGAAAGAGTGTTACAACGCTTTCCTTACGTTATTCTTACTCTAAATATAGTAAAATCACATAATAAAATATGTATATAAAAGAAAAATCTCCTTGTATGATTAAGTGATTACGTATCGGTATTATTCCTGTATAGATTTACCTTGATTGACGTGTGTGTATCTGTCCCTCAAAAAGTACTGAACTGTGGCATGAATGGCGCAAGCTATGAATGCGAAAATTCCAAACCACTGGAAGGTGTTCCAACCCCCATGGGTTTCATAGAGTCGACCCCCGATGAAGCTACCAAGAGACACACCAACACCCTCGAAGACTGCTCCTACTAGACCCTAGAATATATTTAAATATTTTCAATAATTATCTGAAGTAATAACAAACTACTAGTTTTTGATACAAAAAAAAACTAATCAAAGAAGTTGATATGCATAAAAAGCCAAATAGATATGTTAAATAAAATACAAATATTTTTAAACATAACAATAATAATGGAATATAGATAGATACGAACCATAAAAATATAAAAAAAATTGAAATATCTTAAATAATGAAATAGTTTGACTTACTTGTACTGTAGTTTCTGTGCCGGGAGGTGACACAACATTCGCGTATGACGTCATCGTTGGATAAAACATCCCAAATGTGATGCCTTGGAACATCTCTATGGGAAGTATCCACCATGGATTGGTCAGTATGGAATATAGGATAAAACGAAGACCTAAAGCGAATAGCACCAGCGTCATGGCGTTTATGTGACCAATTTTCTTTAAGAGATATCCTAAAAAGAAAAAAATTTATTAAAAAATTGATGTAACAACTTCAACGTGCTTAACAAAACCGCCTTTTCATATATAACTACATTTTTCTATTATAGTAAATTTGAAGATTTGAAAAAATATTTGAAAAGCAGTCAGTCAGCAGTGTATTAAGGGAGGAGATATTTTGTATTATTATTTAAAAAGCGAATGTCTTACCCGACACGAACATGAATGGTATCTCTCCACCAAATGTTTGTATGGCACTAACCAGGCCCTGTAACGTCTTAACATATTCAACTTCACAGTTCAACCCTGATATGTCTTCGATATGCCAAAACAGGAAGTTCCATATCAAGCCCGTACACAGACCGACTGATATCGTCCATATCAGAAACACAAATGTTGGCAGCGATGTCAACAATGAACCCACGTCTGCTAAAATGTTCACCGACATCTTTGTTGACTCCACCTTAAATTATTAGGAATGTTGTAACTTATATAGTGTTATTAGGAATGTTGTTAGTGTCCAAAAAAGTGGTGATAATAATAATTATGTACAAAAATAGACAATGTTCTCCAAGTTATTATAATGAACTGCTAAATTGATTTTTTTTTTTATTTGTCCTAGTTTTCAATAATAAGGACTCTGCCGTTACTGTAATGCCAAAAACAAAAAAATCAAATCAGAATTTCTGCTTTTTATGAAACGACAGTGGAAATTTAACAGCACATTAATTCCTATGATATTCAAAATGACTAATACACGAACCTGTAGGAAGCAGGATACAACGACATCACCAAACATGAATACGCTCATGAGAACGAACGCAATGGTGTAATCCTTGTAGGCGCCGCTGCTGAATACATCTATTAGGGTTCCCGTTACGAGGGATATTATACCGAAACCCACGGAACCCCACAGGCGTTGTTTGCCGTAGCGAGAAATCTTGGTACCTGAAGTGTTTAAATGGCATGTTAAATAACTCCTGTAGCATTTTCTTCATTTTAGAAAAGTGAAAATAGGGACAAATAAAATAAACCTTTTTGATCAGCGAGTTAAGTAAATCTTGTATCCAAACAAACTGACAAATAATAAGTGTAACACGAATGGTACTAATTGGCATTATTTTAAGAAACTGTTTTAAATCGCCATCTTGAACTTGATAATCTATAAGTAAAAGCGGTAATAAGTAATTTGATAGCAAACCCAGCACTTACCAAGCAATCCGAAGCAGATTGCGTCAGCGAAGGTCACCACTACAGCCTGACCGACCCAGCTTATGATCATCATTAGAAAGAACAACCAAAACTGCAGCGAGTATTCACTCTGCTTGACGTCTGATGTTGAAAACAACTCATTCACCTGATTATGATAGGATGGATTTTACACATTTCATTACTTTAGATCAGTTAAAAGTTAAAGCTGAATTTGTGATATATATGAGTGGTAATTTATTAAATATAATTGCGATTGTATGTAACTATTTTAGTGGATATTTTTTTGTTGTGTATAAAATGTTATAATTGTAACTCCTAAGTGATGGCCTTATGAAGGTAGAGTTATTTTGTGGGAAAAGCCATATGAGTTTATATGTATACTTCACACCATTTCATTGTCACATTCTATCTCACAGGAGGCGTGGAAAAGGTTCGCTTCAATCTGGTACTGACTCTTGTAGATACAATTGGGGTAATGTATTGATCCTGTAACAAATTTAATATAAATATTACAATATCTTGAAGACTTATTTCCATTTAATTTTAACTTGTGCTAAATATTTAT
The DNA here is from genome assembly GCA_018231745.1 of Danaus eresimus. Classification (NCBI taxonomy): domain Eukaryota; kingdom Metazoa; phylum Arthropoda; class Insecta; order Lepidoptera; family Nymphalidae; genus Danaus; species Danaus eresimus. The sequence goes on from DVQP01000679.1 coordinate 7,481, forward strand.
TATTTAGTTTTTTGGGTAACATACAAACTTTAAATAAATAAATTTAATCATTTTATACATATTACTGTTTACCATTAATTTGAATTTACTTTATATTTATCTTTACGGACTTTACTGTTGTAATGGTTCTGCATATATTTAATTACGGAAAACAAACTTTTATATGCATAACAATTATATTAACATACTTTGTACTGTAAAAATGAATTGGTATTATATAAAAATATGATTTTTTCTAAGTTGGTTAAAGATATAATGAGACAAGATAATATTACCATCAGATAGCTGTATGTGATTGAGCTGTATATAGACACATTGATGTTCAGTGATTGTGGAAGATAGTAGTATAGTTCCGTTGAAGTCAAGTGTATCCGGGAAGTGACTGTTTGTTGGCTGGCAGGTGGTTGTGACATCTGCATCCCAACCTTCACAAATTTCCATTAATTTCCAGGGTGTTGATGGATCTAGATCGCAGGAGGCCTAAATTCACATAAGAATTATGGTAAATTGTAGCTTTGTTGAGAAATTATTAATAGGGATTTGTGTGAAAGGCAAATTAAATGAAAATAAAACCCCAATGTGGCTCAAAGAGTTTTTCAAAAAAAACATATTAAGAGATCTTTTCAATTATTAAATAAATAGTTACGGAAAATTCATGTAACTTAATTATAAACTGTGATTATGGGTTAAAATTTATTATGGAAAAATAAAATGTCAATACATAAGTGAAAGTTAAGTTACCAACAACAAACAATAATGAAAAAGTGTTAATTATATTTTAATTTTTCTAAAATTTTCATAGATCGTTAGACAAGAAAATCATTTTTAATGTATTTTTCACCAACAGAAAACTATCTTATATACCTTATTATTAAATAAAAAAATACTTACTCTACACTCATCAAATTCGTTACTAACTGGCAAACTATTATTGGCACACAGTCTAAAATTCATCATATTATCAACACAGGTCATGTTTGGTTTGTTATCACCAATGAGTTTTGATAACATCTCGTTCTTACAACTAAGTGTACAAGGCTCATTGATATCAACAAAACCCTTTCCGACACGGCAGTGTGGGGTGAAGGTGTAACCTAGAATAAGGTTAAATTCATGCTACATGTGGAATATATGAATAAAATTTGGTACCCATACTTCCGTATAATAATAAACAATTTGTGATAATTTTTCTTTATATTAAGTAAGACAGATTAGTTTTTATAATTATGTTTAGAGTGCCAGTCGACACTTATTCTGTGAGTCATGATTTGGATTTCTGGTTTGTCTTTGGTCAAGTGGATTTTGTCTTGAAAATTTGTGACAGTTTTGCTATCGAATACTTTGTTGTTTGAAAAGATTTGCAACAAATTGAAAACTTTAACAAAAGATAAGGTTTAAAACTTAATATGTAATAAAATCGCATAAAATAATGATATATTAATAGACAAGCAACATTTGTTTATAATTAATGTGTTTTATTTGAAAAATAAAACTACTTTGATTAAACGAAATTGACTCACCATCAAGTGTGACATTATTTGAAGCAATGTATAGACACTGGTCTTTACTTTTAATATTGCTTACATGTGTTAAATACTCAATGTTTTTAGAATCACTATAGCAATATTGAGGTATATGCCAGTGTTCACACACAGTCTGCCACATTTTTGGTGAAGTCATGTCACATTTCATCTGTAAACAAATTACGTTATACCTATTATCGAATACAAACAAGTATATCCCGATATTGGGTAATGTACACATAATGTTACTATTATTAATTTTAATGTGTAGAATTTTAGCAATTCAACTGACCTTACAAACGGCAGTCTCATTTTTGTTCTCCAAAACTGTAACCTTACACATATCTACTTGTGAATTTGATTCGTAGCAACTTCTCAGAAATGTGACACCATTGCCACAATCCAATTCCACAGATGTCTTCATCCCAGTTTCTGGGATAAAATAAATGGCAAGAAAGCTTACAATCGTCACTATTTGAAATAATATGAAGATTGATTTTTGTATTTTAAATCTGAAATGGCAATTTTTATGAATAATTTATGCAATGCTATAACTTTATTAAAATGTGACTTGAAGTTTTTACTTGTTATAATTACTAATTACTTTAAGGTATTTATATTGAACGTTATGGTTGAGATATTAAATTAAATGAAACAACAATGAAATGGAATTGTTGGCAAACTGATGAATTAAGAACACTAAGCATTCTTATATAACTTAGCTTAATATCTGAAAGAATTAGGTAAAAGATGATAACATCTAAGTAGTTCAGAGAATAAGTGATACCGTTCATAGGAAGGTTATATTAAAATATTAAGATAAAATGTGATAGTCGTGAACCAAGTGTGATAGTTATATTGGTATATAAAAGTTAGTGGCAATTCTATTGGTAGTAATATAAGATAATGGCAGTAACAGGAACTTTATGGTCGCATCAGTTTTACACAAATCTTCCTAATTACACTTTATCAAAAAGTTTATAATGTCAAAACTAGAGAAAAAGTGGATTGCAGAGGCAATTTGTTAGTTACAAAAATCATTCGATTTTGAAAATAATTGAAAAAAAATACTGTTTCTGAGAGTAATGTTTAGTTGAAGGTGCATAAAAAGACAAATTAACATACAAATTCTATTTAGGGATAAGTGAATGTTACCTGTCAGCAATAACACCGAAAAGTGGTTTTGCCACCAGACCAAATATTGGAAGGACTGTATATATTAAACCGACTGTAGCAGAAGAAAAACCTAGTTGCCGGGCATACGTGGACAGATATGGAACAACAGGGGCAGTACCTGGAATTTGTTAACTTCTGTTATAGCAAATATTATCATTAAATTAATAATTCCTACTTTTATATGCCTTAATATAGCTCAAAGTGTAATAAATAGAAAATAGCAATTACTGTCATATTAAGTATATGAAATATATATTTCAGTTATTGATACATGTAACAAAATCTGAAACAAATTAGAATAGAGTTACAAAATAATTATTTTATAAAAAATAATTTAATACAACAATCCAGAGCTATTACATTGTATTTGTTATAAGACATATCTGATATGACTTTGGTGCTATCTAAATAAATTAATTTATCAAGCAAGGCAATATTATGCTAGATAATCATAATTTATTTGCACTCACCAGCATTAAACAGAAAGAAATGTCCTTTCATAGGCAATAGCTTCTTATTGATATTCATCGTAGCACCTTTTACTCTGTAACAGTTTCATATGACAGGATATCTTATATTATTTTAATGAGCATTCTTAAAAACATATGAAAGAAAGATGTGGATGCTCTATTTCTTTCAGTTTGTACATTAAGCTAAATGTAAAAAAACTCATTGCTTAGCCAAATGTGTTTGTTATTATAAATTGCTGCAAGTTTGCATAATTTTACCTATTTATTTATATATGCATTTAACAGAGCATTTTTACGTGATTATATAAGAGTCGAGAGCCTAAATTATATTCTATGTCTAACATGTTACTTACCAAATGATTTGATAAAAATGTGGAGTTTTTTATTACGTTAACTCACTGATAGCTAACAACCTAAATTAATAATTGATTAGGTTTAATTTTATTATAATGTAGTTTTAAAGATTATTAAGATTTTGTTTGAATATTGTAACATTAAAAACTATAGTTGTCTCATATTATGTGCACCTTAAATTGTTTCAGTTTAAATATAAGTATTTAACTTCCTACCTCTAATATCACTACATACATACTGACTTAAGACCACTGACTTAAAATGACAGACAGCTGACAGTAACAGGTAACAGATGATTTATCCAAAGATATTCTGTAACAATTTTTTTTGTAAATGTTTTTCGGCTCTGGATACAATCTGTAACAAAAGAGTGGTACTAATTGCCATTTCAAAATAAACAATATCAAAATAAATTAAGGAGATAAAGATACAATTTAAATAAAACTAAGGTTTAATAGTCATATTAAAATTAAATTTCAAAACAATCGGAAGGTTAAATTTCAAAACAATCGGAAGGGAAGGAATTATGTAAATAATTTAAAAACATATATTAGTATAAAGCCAGAGTTCAGCAAGTTTCTGAAAAGGTTTTGACACACGTATATAAAATTTATTTTAACTTGGAGAACATTTAACATAACGAGAAAAAGCTTAACAGCTAGCAGTTTAGCTTCTATAACATGTAGCCCGGTTGGAAGCCATGGTACGTATAAACAGCGATCTGTGGGCACGTGGGTAATCTTGTAAAATCATTCCCCATTTGTGAAATAATTGCCATTTCCAACATATTGTCCATGCAGTAGGAACTTAATAGAATATCTAATTTGAAAATGGACGTTTACAAATTTCGTCTGTAGTTCAGGCATTCTAAGTTATGAAAACTCTTTCAGCGGTACCTGCTCCCAAAGAAAAGCCCTGTGGGTTTTCGTCTGGCAAGAGTATCATTGCTCTTCTAGATGAGACTCGATCTCCATCATTTGTATAATCACATGATTGAACTTTGAGTTAGGTTTAGCAGGCACATTTCAAAATTAGTTCAGGTAACACAATAGTTGAGCAGAACGTCAAAAGCGGCGGTGGAAGAGGCGGACACGGTGCTCGGAGTCATAGTTGACAAATTAACTCGAGTGTCCACCAACGGCGTTTATTAAGTACCTAATATAATTTTTCCTGACTTACGTCTGTGTATTGTATGGATATAATTTACAGTGTGTTTATTATATCTTAAAAATTAAAACGATCAATGTCGATAGTAAATTTATTTACATTTTCATAGATGTCAAACATATGATTATAAAATTGTTTAAATAAAAATTTCGAAGTTGTATTAAAATAAAATCATTTGCATCATATTTTGTATATTGCATACATTCCTAAACATTGTACATAAGTATTAAACATTTAAAAAAGCAGAAAATAATCATTATGAATAATTATTATATTTATTGTTATTTATTACTTTTTATTGTTATGAACTTTTACATATACACATCAACAAGGTCAACTAAAAAACTATTAGCTGTATAAAAAAAATTGTATATAAATTATTTTCGTCTCCACCAGTTCTTTCCAAATTTAAAAATATTAAAAAAACATTTTAAAACAAAAGAATGGCGATTATTCGAATTTGGGCGTCGAGGCGTTAGTTCATGTTACAATAAAACAGTGAAGTTCTGAAAAAATAAAAGAGATTATACATTTTCTTCTTTTCTTCAATTCCTAATTTTAACGTGTTACATTTATTCTGCGTCAGCGCAATTTTCGTAAAAAGGGGTCCAAAATTTTTGCATCACGTATTAATATATAGATGTCATCCGACATTTGACAAAGGAACAGCAGATTAGAGCTGTAGGCATATTGGAAGCGGGTGCTATACAAAGCATGGTTGGTTATGGTCACGATGTCGTGCTACAGGCGATGTCGCTGAATGGCATTCAGGCAGATATCGCATCGCTACTTCTGGACAGGACCGTTTTCTTTAAATGTCGCTAGGAGACAACCCAATATTACAGTGATCCAAAGATTCAAAGGCTACAATCTGACCACCAATTATTAGTCAGTGACCAAACAGCAAGGAGAAGATTACATGAAGCTGGTCTTCATTTTTGCAGACTATTTCAGGTTCCAGCTCCGCGGCGTGGCAACCACGGACGAAGACTATTATGGGCTCGAGAACATTTCGCATGGAGCGGCGAGCAATGGTCATGGTGCTTAATTCTGATAAGTCTCGGTTTAGATTTCAGCCGGATTCACGAAGATTAAGGGTTTGGAGAGTTTCTGGTGGACGAAGCCGTCTCCAGCATACACAAAAAGTCTATTTATATAAAGGCGGCACTATTATGGTATGGGTTGGTATTCGTATCGGTGCGCGAAATAACCTCATTTGATTAAGAGGGTATATGAATGCACTGATATACCGCAATTAAGTAGTGGAACCTGTGATTATCCCACACAGGGTACAAATAGATCAGGATAACTCATGCACGATAATGCCCGTGCCCATACGGCTGAGCTAACCAGGGTTATGGACTAGTCTGCTCAGTCCCCCGACATGAATCCCATTGAACACACATGTGACATGTCACAACGAAGGGTTCTGGTGAATTCTTCTCTAAATTTGATAACAGAACAACAACTTGTTCTGAACTTGGAAAGAACCTGATACAACAGCTCGATTTGAAAACCTTAATTTTGAGCATGAATAACCGATGCCGAACTCTAATTAATGTTAGCGCTGTAAATAATGATTATTAATATTAATTATAATCCTTTTTTGTAATTTAATGACATTAATTTTAATAACTTCCTTCATAAAATCCATTATGTATAAAGTAAAAATTACACCCAAAAGTAAAATTACAAAAAAAAAAAAAAATAATCTTTGATGCATCTCTTTTTATGCATTTCATGTATAAACTATAAATACACTTCAAATTCATATATAATTGTTATAACAAAATATATACAGAATTTCATTTATCCAATAAGGTAAAAATGAAATATCCCTAAAAAATGTTGATGTGTGTATGTATACAGAATTGACTTTTTACACAGAAACGCACTAAATATAAATATACATAAACTTTCTAAGCGTAAGAAAATACTAAATATCACCTTAGATAGGTATGACAATGTTACAAGGTTTTTGGCAGTTATTTCCACCTCTACACACCTTTTGGCCTAAAAAATCTATTGGAAGTGCTTACATGATTTGATTGTTCCTAGTGCATCCATATAATCACTTATTATGGATACGTCAATGTTACGATAGAAAATGTCATTCTCAAAGTTTACAGTTCATTTTTAAAATATTCCTCTTAAAAAGTAATAGTATTTCTAAGCTGTTTGTAGTTTTAGAAGTAGATGGCATCATGAATTGCGTTTGTCCTTACTTAAGATGAAGAAAAAGTCGTTTTTTTTTAATGTACCCAAATTTGTGAGATAATTAATTTGAGAGATCAAGTGGTGCTGAAAGGAGAGTAAAATGCTTAAAAGCTGTACAAAAATATGAAAATGGACCTATATATTTTTTTAATTAAATATAAGTAAGTAGTAACCAATACTATAATGTGTTGTCGACGTGTCCAGTAACTATAAAGAAGGAAAGGAATAATTTGGTCGTATAATATGCAGCGAAAAGAATGTTCAAATTTAAGTATTCAGATTATTTTTTGACAGTTTTAAATGTGTTATATTATAAGTATATAAGTATATAAGTTTAGACTAAAACGATTACCACGCAAACTGGTTGTGTGCGGTATGAATAAAACATAATGTTGAGCATGATCCCCGTCATCAGTTCTATTCGTAATTTGTAGTTTTATTGTTATCTAAATAATTAAAAATGTATCTACTTGTACACTTTTCATTACGATATTAAAATCATTACTGTTTATATTTGTATGAAAGTTGAAAGAGCTGTGAATGTGTGTGTGTTTGTGTGTGCGAAGTTGATGGCTATGAATTTAAAAGTTTTTTTGTTTCCTCATGATAATTTACGTAGAAATTTTGCTATCTCACGTTTACATTCAAAATATGTCATTCTAGTAATTTTTATTGCTATGAAATGCTCTTTTGCCAAATTGTGTACTAGCAAATGCTGATCTGGTTGGGGAACGTGTAACACCATATCAGTCCTTTTTTTAGCAAGTTAATAGGATCTGTTGGCATTGTTATATGTAATTTCAATACACTAAGCTGATTATAAATTAAAAACCACTTATCTTACAGTTAGTAACTTAGAATGGGGATAAGTGGTTTCTTTATAAAATCTCTTCCTTTTAAAATACATACATTTTATCCATGCACGTTGAGCTCGTTCCAATTGAATCCATTTGCTTTGGTTTACATGCGCCACCCAAAAAAGTGATACAGTATGCGAAAAAATATCATTAAGAAGTTTATTATAACAACCATTTTGATTATTTTTTTTCGGCACTATATGTCTTAATGATCTAAAAATTTAAATCAGTTTTGTTAGTCTATCAGTGATATAGTAAATGTTAGGGTGCCAGTAAAGTCTCTGATCTAAGATGACCCCAAAATAATATTAAGTATTTTATAATTTGTTAAGTGTGGGACAATTACTGTTCCCATTTTAATTGCAACAACTGTGTACAGTTATACTAATGTCCTCGGGAGATTGCGTGCGATTTGACACACTTAAACATATGTATTTCGATTAAGTTGTATTAAGTGTTAACAAATTAATACATAGCCAATTACTTATATGTGCCATACCACTTTCGGCTCTATCTTTAACTTCTATCCAAGTACTTCTGGAAAATAAAATAGCTGTATCAACAGCATAAGAAAAAGCACCCTCGAATTGTAACTTGCAGAGGTCGTTAGTATATATAAAGAGTAAAGTGGGACATAACACACTTCCTTGAGGTAGGTACACCATAAGCTACATCAGTATCGTCACTGATAAGTTCACAGACCTTGACTTTTTTTCTGTTATGAATGTAATCTTTAAAGATGTTAAACGCATTTGTATTATTAACATTTAACTAGTTAATTGACCCGAGTTGATGTATTATAAGTCTTCGAATATCTAACTAAATTCTCGCACTAGGTATATGTTTAACGGAGGTTTTTTGTCAATCTAACAAGCTTGAGCCAATTTTAATATTTATTTGGTAAATCCATATGAAATTTTTCCTCTAAGTTGCTGTGTCAATGTATTAAAAATTGAAAGAGAAAAGGGACAAAAAGGTGTTTAATCCATTAAGTGTAGTTTTAATATAATTACGAATACAATTAAATAAAAAAAAATAATTATAGAAATAAGAAAGGTATTCGAAATAGGAAAGTTATATGAACAGATACATTTTATTCGGTAGTCTACTTGACTACCGAATAAAATGTATCTGTATTTTATGACTAATTGTAGGCTGACGTGTGTTTAATCTATAATTTCAATACTGAAAACGTAGTTGTCTAAAATATTAAGGTAATAAATCATTTTGATTTAACAAAATTATAATCCTGAAATTACCCAGACTAGTAAAATTAAAGTAGCAATTATTTTTCTCAAAATCTTATTTTAAAACTTATTTTTGTATAATAAAGCTATTTAAAAAATCTAAAGTATAAGCATCTTAAATAAAACAAAATGCATTTTTAGATAAAATAATTTCCAGTAGAAATATGAGAACTAAAATGGTTCTTCCCTCAGAGTCACGTAAACATAATAGTTTCTAGCTATGATGTTCAAGAAGAATTAACAAACAACTTACAACACAAGTTTAAAGAGGGCTCTTGTCAGTTTCCAATATATTTCTTTGAAGTGTAGTTAATTTGTTACGTTAACGTTAATTATATACTTTTTTGTATACTATAAAAGTACGTTTTGAAAAAATGATATAAAATAATAAAATAGAAAGCTTTTTTAATCACTTTAGGCTTAAAATAATATACTTTTATCGTTTCGTCAGAGAGCCATCAAATCTAGGGGATTTTTTTTAGATTATCTGTACAGTGCACAACTTTTAGATTGATTAAAAATAAATTCAATAATCTCTTGTAAGAAATAAAAATATGTCTCCGTTAAAAATAAAAATTACAATGCTTTTTCTAAAATTTTATCAAATTAATTTGGATTGATTTAAATTACTTTTTACAAACAAGAATTATTTTATTTTATTTATTCAAAAAAATAATTGCATACCCCATAATAATTTCTTCATATTTACTAACAAATTACTGAAGAACTATGTGTTGAAATTATTTATTATTAAAAGAATATTTCCTAGTAAATGTTACTATGAAGAACCATGACGATTACTACCTAAAGATATTACAATACACTACACATAAATAGTGAAAGTAGAATTTCTGAATGTACTTGTATCGAACTAGTAATTCACGTTCAAAAGTTCACGAACTAAAGTAAAAACAGGAACGGAAAATAAAGTAAAGATTATGTTCTTCAACTCTTAAGAGCCTTTGGAATACAAGGGAAGGTATAAAAATAAGTTGAATAAACGCGTCCTTTGAGAAGAGGGTGTAATACAGATTTTACTCAAGTTTTCTTCAAGGCCTCAATGTATAATACTTTTATGAAAACATTTGTTGAGTAGCATACATTAAATATTAAACAAATTACTGTCGTATTTGTATAGTTATAAAAACCCTAGCGCCATATTGGGTATGTATGTATAATTATTTAGAGTCACAACCAGAATCAAGCAGAACCTTGAGTGTGAGTGGTCTATCAGAAGACGCATAAGTAATATTTAGTTTTCTAATTTACAATACAGCTCATTTTGTTTTATGGACTTCTTTGGCCTTATTTTGAGATTACATCTTTTAAACCTTTTACTTGATGAAGCACGTTGTTCACTTTCTAATTTCATTTGATTTTTGATAATCTGTGGCCTTACAAATATAACAGTCCACAATGGATCTACAAACATAGGTATTCAGTTAAATATTTAAAAAATGGCTTTTTTCATGTTTTTATGGTTTGCGTATTAATTACTTGGAAAGACAAACGCATCTCAAAATTCTTAGACTGACGTGCAAAGATGGAAGTGCATTATTGCATGGAGATTTATTTGTGAATTAAATAGAACAAGTAACAACATGTTGTTAATAATGAAGAGTTAATCCCACGAGTATTTTTTTAGTTTTATTGGCATATTAAATTTCACATTGATATTTCTTGTTGTCTTATATTGGGCTGGAATATGTATTGAATACAGTGCTTCAGGAGGTCTCAATTTAGGCTAATATAATACTTACATTTTTGTAGAATGTCTTAAAAGATTACAATAAAAGAAGCGATTCGTCTCGCCAAATTTGTAGCAATGCATAGCGACTCCTCCTTTCGCCGTCATTGGCTTTAGGCGACTCAGCTCCGCCAATGAGGCTACGGCCTTTCCCACTCGACTTTAGATTAACAAGATTATATATCTTAATCAACATACTTCTTATTTGTAATTACTTATTAATTCAGGTGTGAACCGATCATAAGACAATTGCACTGAGAGTGATGACTGCGGAGACACTATTATATTGTTGACAGTGTCTCAAACGCCTCAGCTTACTTCAGTGAACATCGCCTACGCGTCAAACTTACATCGCGTTGCATGCTACGGCTTAGTTCGCACTGAGTGAGGCGAGCGTCGCATCGTCTGTCGTGCTCTGCGTAGCTTTTCACGGCAGCATCTCCTGCCGTTCGCACGTCCGCCCGCCCTAAACGCACATCAGTTATAACGCGCTTAGTGTTACTGAACATGTTCAGTGTTCCTGTGTTTTAATATGTACAAAAAAGTTATCAAATTGTTCGGATTTTAATTCTGAAGGAGACAGGATTCAAACACCTGGCCGAATACTTAAAAAGTGGGTGAGTAGGTGTTGTGGAGTAGTAAATGCATGAATAGGCGATTTTAGTTTATAATGCGGCACTTATGCAATTTTATTGCGCTATAAAATTATGCTAACTACAAAGTTTTGTTTCAAATTGCTTCATATATTTTTTAATGACCATGCGTTGGTATTTCTTTAAAAATATATATATCAAAAAAAAGACTAAAACTGTTTTGTTGGTCTAGATACAACATACAAATAAAACTTCGCTATTTACTTTTACGTTTTGCATGAAAACTTTAATGTATTTTTAATTATGTCTCTAAGTCGTATTACTTATTTGTAATTTCAAATATAAAAAGAAAAACAATTCCAACTGTATAATGAAGCAGTATTATGTAGAATCAAAATGTAGGCTTTTCTATTACATAATAATTACTTTGTATGTTGTTCAATGTTTTTATATGTTGCTTTTAAAAACTATATACAACTCATGTTAATATAGAAATTATTATGTCGAAAAATTTTTTATTTTGATAGTTATCAACGGTGGTTATAAAAGTATATTTGGATATGGAATACTTATTTAGAATTTCTTTTTAACCTCGAAGAATTGAATTATTGTTATATATTCATTAAGCTTTTCCAACAAAAGCACCTTAAAAATTTAGCTAAAATAACTTTAAATAACTATTATCAAACGTACAATGAATTGTTTACCCTTTTGGCACAAAGTAATATACGTGAAGCATGGTTTAACCTTAATACATATTTTTATTACTGGACCTCTCTTGTTTAGTTTAGATAATATACTTAAGTCAAATATTAACACATTTAAAATAACAACAAAATTGTACAGACACGTAACTTTGTTCGCCATAGACAATCTAAATTAATAAAATGGTCGTGTCACACTTGACATAACTGGCAAATAGAAAAGAAATATAGTTTTCCGTATAATATCCAATGGTCTGTATGACAACTTATAAGTTACCATACTGACTATTAAAAAAGATTATAATCCGATTGAGCTTTCCTTATACTACTTTCTTAGTAACTTTTTTTACATTAAGAGTCTTTAAAAAAGAGTGTTTGACTGAGTTCGAAAACTTAGTTAAAAATAAAGGTCGGAACCTTAAGAAACTATATTTCATTCAGATTTGCTAATCATTTTTAAATAAACAGAAAGAAATTAATTTTTATTTATCATTAATCAAAAGATTAATTCTTTTCATAGGAATTATTAAAACGAACAAATAAATTCTTTATATTATTTATTTTAATCTTTCGACTTCATTTTATTTAAGATAAAAGACCAGAAAATTTTAAAGAATCAGTTGTATATATATTAATTGATTTAATTGTACATTTTTAAAGACTATAATCTTCATTTGTAATAAGATTAATGTTATTACTGATTAAAAAAT
>DVQP01000680.1:0-20233 GCA_018231745.1 Danaus eresimus
TCGGATTAACTACGGAATTTTAATTATTGTAACTACATACTCCCGACGTGTACTCTGCAGCAACCGTGATCACGGACAGACGGGACGGTTGCTGTTTACTTCAATAAACACGAGCTAAAGTCTTAGGTGTCATCATCCTAGTTTTATAATTTTAAACCAGTCATGAGGTGTTCCATAGCAGGTGCATTGTACATTCCAGATAACGCCATCCCCATAAAGTCGTGGTTCTCGGACCCGCTGGATGTGGCGCTGCTGAACCTGCTGCCCGTGCTGGACGCCCTGCGGTTCACTCACGACGTGCGCTCCGTGCTGTCCAGGAACCTCCACCTCCACCGGCTGTGGTAGCGACCCGCGGTAACCTTCACCAATTATAAAACTGATCGGCTTAGAAATATTTAAATACATGTATACATTGGACACTCGTAAAAGATGCTATTTGATTTTTATAACATAGAAAATTTAAAACACTCAAAAATTTATATATATATAAATTAAGATGATCTGCATATTCGTTAAAAAATATATACATATGTATGGACATAATACGTATAAATAAATGAAAATCACGTAAAAATTCAAAATTTAGACTTATAATATTTTATATCTGTTACTAAATTAATAAACGTTAAATAATAACTAAACGTGAAATCTGTGTTTAGGTTTGCCATACTTAAAGCAACTTGTATATATTTATATATTTTGTTCACAGATAAAACATCGGCTTATGTACAAATAGAAGTGGCCGCGGCGCTTCCGGATCCTATTTATTGTTTTTCCACTCGTCAGATCCTCCGGCGCTTTCTATACATATAGATATAATTATAGTTAAATAATGTTTTATTAAGTTTTGTTTTTAAAATGAACATGTGATTAGTGTCATAAACGTAGCCAGTGGAATTAAGTGACCTACGTCTGTAGGACTGCGGGCGTTTCTGAAACACCCTTTATATAGAACGGTTATGTAGCCAGTCCCGGCCGACACCCTCGGACCGACAGGAATGACAATTTTCTATGAAGATGTAGTTAATTAGATGTATTTAATATAATCTGTTCTCCCTGTACAGATGATAAATGATTTTAAATTGTTTTAGCGATTCAACTTTACGATACAGTGATGTCTGTTGACCGCGAGAACAGCTCTAGTTATAGAAATGGTCAAATAATTCTAAAATTCTAGTGTTTTTGAGAAGTTTTTTTTTTGGAAATATAATTTACCACCAAAGTATTGAGCTATCTCCCAACTCCTCTTTTACAAATGGTCGAGTGATGTCTTGAATTTATAAAAATAAAAAGATAACATTCGACACGCGCTCTATATGGGAAATATTATTTTATTTATACTAACTCAAATTAAGAAGCCACCGAAAGCTAAACAGCCATTAAATACTATAACCGGAAACCGACGGACATACGAGGAGAGTAAAATGAAATGTGACTTAAACCATAAATATTATGTAACTGTGTTTCTTAATAAATCTGGAACATTTGTTTGACTTGCTAAGTATATTTTATTCAATAGATTAAGTAATTTTTAAGACAGCGCTGTGAACGGCTAGTGCGGCGTCACACCGGTACCCACGGCATGTGTCAGGCGAGGGGTCGCACTACAGATTGTTGATACATGTGGACTAGTCAACCGGATCCGGCCGGTGTGACGCTGGCGTGTGACAATAGTCTTATTTATCAATGTGAACATGTACAAACAACCAAACACTCCTACCATTCGGTTTACTAATCGCGCTGTTTGACGTTGCTCTTTGATTGCAATTTATTTTTTATGAATACCGCTGTACTCTGTTTCAAATCTGTTCTGAACAGCCTGTATTCGAGCGGAACATGAATTTCAGGTGACCGAGCTGATTGTTGGTGTATTTGATGGTTATTCAGACGAGTATCTGCGATGCGCAGTTACCGCGGTCTAGCTCTAAAATATAAAGATGGTTAACATTTAACGACACCTGTATCACAAAAACGGAATCTGATTTGAAATAGATTGTATTCAATAGGAGTAAGCAATTTTAAATCTTATTTATATGGGCTTTAGGGTATATTGTAATGTAAGACAGGTTAAGTGTGTACAGGTTTTGTATTGCAATGTTGGATAGCGTTGTTAGTAAACTTTTAGATGTTTATGACGCCTGTTACTTGTATGATGTGTCCCAGCCCACTGAGGCTGTACAAAACCCATCTCATTTCCGACTCTATGACAATGTAATAAGAGCTATGGAGTATAACTTGATTCAAATCTCTTAAATATTAACACAGTATATATATGGAATGGGAATTGTAAAAAAAATTAAAAAGTATTCAGCAAAACCATGACAATGTATGAAATTTTATATTAATTAGTGTAACCAATCACTGGATCAGGCTGAAGAGATTTGAAACAATGTAATGTTAGTTACAACTGAACTCATACAAATTTCAGTGAAAATCTATTATATATAACGATTAACAATAAGGTACAATGTCTTATGGCCGACGGCTTTAAGGGCTTAGGAACCGGTTAAATACTAAGTGTGAATGATTTTGTAAATATAGTTTGATTAGCATATCAAAGGTTCAGCTGTGGATGTTCACAGGGTGTTTTTTATTTACGAAGTGAGATTAAATATTGTTTTTTCTTCTTTAATGTTTTATAATTATTGTACACAAACAGACTGTGTAACACCTCTCACACTAGCGTCCGACCAAGTGTCATCGACATTTCATACATTTTTGTTAGAGCACAACATGCGGACGTTTCTGTGTCACATTCATACCATACAGTAACTAAAGATTTAAATCCATGTTTTTTTAACGAGGTATTGAATGGCATTCATGTATATTTTTAATGATTTATCTTTTTGTATATTTATTGGTGATGAAATATTAGCGATCTCGATGGTGACCTTGCATACTACAGTCGATTTGGAAGTTTTAAACACAAACGAAATATTCGTGAATGCCTTCATATAATTGATGTACTTTTAAGTAGACAATTTGAGATGTACTATGTGTATCGTCTCATGAATAATGAAAAGAAATTGTAAAACAATTTGTAATCTTGACTGGTTGTTCAAAGTTCAAAAGCGATTTGTAATAGAGATATTAAATCGATTCAAACAATATGATGATTAATGATTTCCAACGCTCCCTGAACCTCTAACCGGCTGCGAGGCGTGACCCTGGAACAAAAACGAGCCATATGAAAGATATAAGTACTCTGTGTTAGTAAAGGAAATCAATAGTGACGATTAATATATATTAATTAAATTTCAATTTAAAAACTATGTGTATGTAGGCTGGTAAATAAAAAAAAAATAAATTCATCAAGAAACATTTTTATTATAGACTATTGATTTTTATTTCTTCGAAATTATAATTTTCAGGCTTCACAAGGTTCAAGATTACATATCAGGACAGGAGCAGATTGTTGTGGCGAGTATTATAGACCCATATATACATAAAACCATAAATTCACTGGATAATTTCACATTTATAAAACTAATAAATCTGTCATTTGTATGTCGCACCTCACTAACACTAAAACTCAACGGGATACTATGCATTCATTTTTTATTTCTGCTCCATTTAACGAATTTCTCCCAAATTTTTAAGTAGACATATTACGACAAATTTCCTTTAAAATATAGAACAGGTTAAACACAAAACAGAACCAAATTGTATTCGAATGTACAGATTGTGACGTAACATTAAGTTATAATTAAGAAAAACAGTTTTTTAAATACATTGAGAGCTAATTTTGGAAAAAAAGAAGCTGTAATAGTCTTGATTTATTATTTAAAAAAAAACAACAAAATGGCGTTCCCGGCAACAGATAGAATGAAGCAATAGAAGTTAAAAATTAAGATTTTTGTAAACAAGTAGCAAAAACTTGCAGTCCTTAATAACAACATATGTCAAAATTATGTCCTTATAAGTCAATCACATTTTTTTTTTCAAAAATGTATTTGCGTTATGGCTTAACGGCTCTAATGTTCCTCAAGTCTGTTATCGCCTAAAGCCAGTTCAATATTGATACCAATTACTCAGGATTTTAATAATAGCCCCGACAGTCGTAGCATTGTATAAAGTTATAAAGTATTTGTAGACAACATTAAATTATTTTAACACTTTTAACAAATACAATAGTGTTATTGGCATCTGGTGTTAATATATCAAATTATATTCAAAATCAATTAATAACATTCCATATTAGAAAATCCCTTAATGATTATCTCAACAGGGCCAACAAAAACTAAGCCAATAGGGTTATCACAAACGGCTTTTGTTATTATATAATGTGACCAAAGTCGCGTCACTAGAATTCTTTCTCTATACATTTAACTGACACTGTCTAAGGTTTAAAACTTATTTCACAATACTCGGTCCAAATAAGTTACTGCGTCACTAATGGGTCTACTCAACATTTTTAAGGATTTATTCTTCAAATTACATCTGTACAGTACCACTGGCGAAATCAGCGGCTTGTTCCAAAATAACATATTATGAAACAGAAAAGGGCTTTTCTGAAAATGATTTCACATAAGCTTCATGCAGTTTGTTGACAAAGTCAGCGTCGTGTCTTAGGAGATAATTGACGGCCTGTAATAGTTGATTCCTAGTGAGAGGTTCAGGGGAGGGCTGAATATCATTCCCGGGTATAGCTGTAAACATTGTCGGCGGCATCAAGGCTGGTTTCTGTTGATTTGTCAGGGAGTTCATGATGGGGAACACGCCTCCGACCTCCTCCAACTTACCACCATTATAGGATCCCACCTGGTGACCAATATCTTGAGTGTGGTTCAAGTAAGTAGCTAATGGAGAAGTCGGCTTCGGGGAAGAGATATGCATTAGATTCAGTTCATTCTCCAAAGGATTAGGCCCATTGGTGTCACCGTCTAATTGGATTTTCTGAAGATTAGTTATCCTGTGCTGGCTGTGCTTGTCTAGTGGAGTAGACTTAAGTTGGAAAGAACTGTTCTGTCTCATCATTGGATCTATGGAGACATTCCCATTCGAGGATTGGGCTTCTTGAGGTGTAACAGACCTCTGCTGCTTTTCTATGTGCTCAACAGAATGAGCTGGATTACTCATCAGTCTTTGTAGGAGTAATGGAGTCTCTCGAACATCGTTTGGCCGCGGTCCAAACATTCCTGGAGACGGAAGAGAGGACACAGCAGGCATTTGCGCTGCTGCACCACTGCCAGCCTTGGCAAAGAAATCCATCACACTCTGTGAAGCCATATCTGGGGCTCTCGTCGGTGTTAAGTCATTTTTATTATTTGTCAATCCCTTATTAGTATTAAAATCATCTTGAGCTTTGCTCAACATGCTAAATATATCAACTGACGCATTAGTCTTCGCTGGAGCTGAATACGCTGGATTTTGAGACATTTCGTTAGGGGCTTTTATAGAATCCTTCACTAAAGAGTTCAATTTCGTCGCAACTCTAATGCATTCGTCTTTATCGTAAAACCATATGCCGTAAATACGACACTTCGCGTTTCGATACAACAAAAATGGTTCTTTTAATTGCAATTCAATTCCTCTAGAAACAGGTTCAATAAGATTGTTTGTATTTAATCTGTTCATAATCACCAAACTGTGGTAAGGTTCCCCATTTCTACTGTACACAAACAAAGCCCCTTCGATGTTCGTTTTCTCCCATTCGTTTTCTTCAAATGTATAAAGTGCGACGTGGGTAGCACTGTCAATTATTTCTCTCGCATATGGGTCTGCCCTCTTTAATGCTGTTAAATTCATACGTAAACCGGTGTCAGCCATTTTATACCAACATATACAAATATTTTTTTACACAACTTACTAGCATCACCATCACACTTCACAGCAAAGTGACAGAAACGGACGAACTAAGTCGCCATCTTTACAATACGTTCCATTAAGTGCTAAATTAAAATGCTTACAGACATTTCCTTTAATAATTATTTTATATCTTATATATTCTCACTTCATATTTATTTGCTTGTCTCATATTAATACATTTTTTTTAATGATCTGTTGTTAAGCTTTGCACTCGAAAGTAGAGTTTTAAATGTTTGAATAATTTAGGTATATCTAAATTATTACTAATTATGGTATTATAAATATATAGTTATTTTAACTTTTATGTATTAATTATATAGTTACTATGTACTTTTATCTGCTTAGTTAGTTATTCAATGAATCAATACAAAATTGAAATAGATATTTCAATGCTTAAATTATAAAGTCTTGTTCCCGTCTTTGGGGATCTTGGGCTGAACTTGTGCCGTTGATTAGTGTGGTGTCAAACCATACTGTTTACTTTCTGACCTATCTTTTTGGCTGACCGTTTCTTTCTATTGTTATCATTTAAAAAAGTTTATTAAGGAACTTCTCATGCTCGCAATCCTAGAAAGTGATCAAGGAATCAGACCGCTACAGTTTGAAGTTCTCTGAGGGAAATAATATGTCTTTAAAGATTCAGCATCGAACGTATACGGTCTTGGGGGTTTAGCAGTGTCTTTAGTTCGACTTACTATGTCAACGTAAATAATAATCGCCTTAGAAAATCCCATTGACAAGTCATGTTATATATTTCAGTAGTTGACGACTTCGTTTAAAAAAAAATCTATCTGTATGTAAGTTGACGATACATTTGGTTTTATTAGATACGATAGGTTTTATATAAGGTAATTTAGCAAATTTTAAGAAAATTAAAATCTTTTTTATGTTATTTTTACATAAGTTATTAAACTTATACAACGTAACATTTAGTATTATTGAGATTCTTACTAATCTGCTTGTACTACAAGTAGCAGTAATAAATAAATATATTCGTATAGTCATGTATTTCATCAGTGTAGAACATATCTTCGAGATTGACCTCTTATCAGTTCGAACTAACAATATAATAGTTGTTATTCACATCTGATACAAATATTGCTAAGATTTCGTATTGTACGCTTAGTGATGTGCTACAATAATATCGACAATTTTAATTGCAACTATTCTCTATTTGTTTAAATGTTTATTTTTCATATATTGTTATCTTTCTGCTATTTTATTTTAAATAAAATTATAAAATAATACGTCTATATTAATAAAAAGTCCATATCTAAACCAGTTTCTCTTTGAAGATTCTATAAAGTATATATTTTGTTTTATAATTTTAGTACTACTGCGATAATATAAAATAAAAGAAAACTATCAAACATGAGTTTTAAATTATAAATTAAGAAGTGTCGTTCTTGTTACTGGTCTTCAGTCCTTCCATTAATTAATAAATGGAAAGGAAACTGTAGATGGTGGACTCACTATTTCATTAATAACATAAATAGCGGTCGTATTAAATATTCCTTTTCCTTTATTTTAATTCCTTTTCCATCAAGATATATTGAACCTTGAACTAGAAATTTTATTACAAGCAGTTTAGTATTCACAAGGGAAAAGAATAATAAATACAATAAGTTTACATTTCGCATTTGGAATGAGGGTTTTATTAATAATCTAGAAAAAGAACTATGTTATTCTTTTGGAAGCGCTAATTATTTATGTATGTATATACTTAAAGCCAGGATAAGAAAACACATAATTTAAACAAGAAAAAAATTTAAATGAACTGAAGTATCGATGTACCACAAAACCTAAGAAGTGGCTATCATCTAAATTGTAAATAACGTCAAACGAAAATGTCATTTTAAAGTTTACGCGTGTTATGAATGGTTGTGTTTTAGTCACAAACCATATATATAAAATACATTCAGATTTTTTATTTTTAACTTTAAAGTAAAATGCAATAGACTTTTCAAAAATAATAACTTCAAAATTGTAATAACTTTCAAAGTAAGTTTAAGTTTTTACACGCGGCACAAACTTGGTAAACAAGTTTGTAGTTTTATTTATTGTAATAATTTATTAAAGCTATGTCTGCAAACGTGCTCGTAATCGGTGGTGGAGGTAGGGAACATGCAATTTGTTGGAAATTAGCAGATTCTCCATTAATTTGTAAAATATTCTGTGCGCCCGGTAGTGTCGGAATATCAGCGACGAAGGAAAATGTTGAATGTGTGGATTTGAATATTAAAGATTTTCCGGTAAGTTTCTTTAACACTCATAAGAATCATGTAGGAATAAAAAAATTAGCTGATACTTTAATTATCACTTCATTTTAATTAAAAGTTATTATTATTTTTTTCTAATTTCGATAATATGTCGTTTTAGTATAATTGTGGAAGCTCTTTCGAGGTTGTGTTATTTTCCAGTTATTATGTATTAACTTTGTATAGTACATATATTTATTTCCATCTAAATGTTGATGTAATCATGCTAAAAAAATATATCTGATTTTTTAAATTGTTGACAGACTAATTTAACTGTTTTTATCCTCAATTTTTTCCTTTTTCTTTATTATTTGGCTCAATTTTATAGTTACTGCGTTATTTTTATCCATTTTATATTCTGTAAATATTTAAAAAAAAATTCAATGAACACAAGTAAGTGTTTCAATGAAAATCACAATGAATTATAGCATTGGAGGATTGAATGAATAGATTCTAAGTTGATAACTAACTTCAACGACATAAAAGAAAGTTATATTTTACATTAACTACTACTAAATCCTACTCACACAGCTCATCATTTAATATATCACATATTTTGAACAGTCTACCTAATTACAGATAACCTTTGCACCTAACTTTCTCATTGTCTGCGAGTGATATGCCGGTTGCTATGAAGATAATTAACAGCAACAAATACTGCGGCTAGCTCTAAAAACATAATAAGCATTCTGATAAAAATATAAGACTATAAACATTATCTTGTTGTTAGGCTGGGATTTTAAAACCATTTTGTAAGTAATGATGCTATTTCATCTATGTTTATATTAGGGTCTGGCTAAATGGTGCAAAGACAAGTCGATTGATTTTGTCATCATTGGACCCGAAGATCCTCTTGCTAATGGCATTGTGGATGCCCTCGAACCGGCTGGCATCAAATGCTTTGGACCCACAAAAGCTGGTGCACAGATCGAGGCCAATAAAGACTGGTCCAAGAAGTTTATGAACAAATATCAAATACCAACTGCCAGATACCAATCATTCACAGATGCTGAAGCTGCTAAGCAATTCATTAAGAGGTACACATGACCACCAAAGTTATGATTTTAAGAGATCATTGTAACATGGTTGTCTACTGTAAATTGTATTTAGAAAACTTTAAATTATATTATTCTGTAAATTTTCTTAACTTATTTAAATTTACCAATATATTTAGTTTATAAATAAGTATTTAAGGGATTTATTTAACTGTAAATAGATTTTTTTGTTATATTTAATAATATAAATACTGTGTTATAGTGCACCATTTAGAGCGTTAGTTGTGAAGGCATCTGGTTTAGCGGCTGGGAAAGGAGTTGTGGTAGCAAGTAATGTAGATGAAGCCTGTGCAGCCGTAGATGAGATCTTAACCGAAGCCAAGTATGGAACGGCCGGGCAGGTGGTTGTGGTTGAAGAACTGTTGGAAGGGGAAGAGGTTTCGGTAAGAATATCCTTGCTTCATGATAGTTATAAGTTATGTATATAGCAAGTTAATAGAAATGATGTAACCCGTGTACATATATATTTTGTAAGACAAAAGAAAAACACAATCCTTATCAAAGGTCAGGGAGATAACTCAAACAAATCAGTGTTTATTGGGGGCCAGCGAGATAATTCTTAATTAGAATTCATATTGATAGTAGTGTACATAGTAATAAGATGGAATCTGTAAGAAATTTTAAGTGTCTAGAGAAACTCTATGCAATTTACTTTTTGGCAGGTTGATGGGGTCATGTTGTCTTGGTGATCATTGAATTGATATACAATTATAAGATAAGCTTGAACACAGTGGAAATGAAAATTAATTAATATTAATGTTTTTTTTGTGAAACATTTCTCTGTTCTTATATATTATCTTCAATGCCCAAATATGACATGTTTATAAAGCGTAGCGTTAGGTTTTGTACTTAACAATAAACCAGATAAATTGAGTTACGTCTCCGCTGGCCGCAACTGGGTTGGCTATTATAAGTACTGTTTGGGACTCTTTCAAGTGTATTAAAAAAACGTGAGAGTTTAAATAATATTTTTCGGATTTGCTACGCGTTTAAGATCATTTTTAACAAGACACTCCGCGGTGTCCGTTACTTTGGATTAACGGAGATCACGGCAGACGAGATGTACATTGAAATGTAACGAAACTTAGGCGGTATGTTGTGAAAAATTATTATAAACGCTTAGTAAATAAAAAAAATATTAGTTTTACATCTTATAAAATCTTATCTCTCATAACATAAGAGTATAAAATCCTTCAATTCTCATATTTTTTTTAAGGTGTTGGCATTCACGGATGGGAACACGGTGTCCGTGATGCCCCCCGCCCAGGATCACAAGCGTATCGGCGAGGGGGACACGGGACCCAACACGGGGGGCATGGGGGCTTATTGTCCCTGTCCACTTATCACCCCAGAGCAACTGGCCGATGTCAAGGACCAAGTGTTGCAAAGAGCTGTGGACGGGCTCAGGGCTGAGGGCATCAAGTATGTCGGTGAGTGAGGTTGTTGGAGGATAAAACATGATTGTCACTATAATCTGTGTGGCTTTAAAGATAATGAGGATCCGAATTAAAATAAAAAATAAGAGACTAAAAATTATAACATAACATATGAACCTGCAACCTCTAGAATTACTGGAGCTCATATGCCAAGGTTGCAGATTTACTCCTGATGGTGTCAAAGGAGTTTTTATACTATTTCGTATTTGGATTGTTATTCGTATGATCTTTTTTAATTTAATTATAATTGGAATGACTGAAAACTTTCTTAATATTATGGACCTTATCTCTTGAGCGGTAAGAACGAAATGATTTATTTTTAAATTTGCTTCACATTCTAGTTGAAGTACAAATAGTGAACATCTTCCTTCACTAGATAAATAAACAATGTTTTGATACAATAAAATACAAGTGAAAGATGTTACTGGTCTTCGTTAATTACTATATGTAAGACGAGTCTAAACGTTAAATCACCCTAACTTTTGTCTATGCCAGGCGACCCTTGGCCTGTTAGAGTGAATCTGTCAACAGTATCAATAAAAATATCTTTATCTCCGTTCAGAAGTCTTAGTAAATCTAAAAGACATGACATGAATCAATTAGATTTTATCGAATAGTACTACAATGTTTTAACCTTATTCCTCATATATTTTCTTTAATTTCCAATGATTCGTAAAATTTTGTAATCGTATAGGCCCATATAGCGATTACTTCAACACTTGAGCCTCATTACGACTAGTATTTACAGCTAAAATATTTAGAGATAACTCTGGTTAATATGCTGGCCTCTGACACTGTGACGGGTGACGTACATTACATAATATACTTGAACGTAGCGTTCAATTATTGAATATTTCTGATGCGTACCAAAAAAATAACAAATTTCATAGATGTTATTATGGAAGTTTTTTTTGGCAACAGTACCCAAATTTTTTTGGATCTTTTGATATCAATCCCTTTACTGTGCAGTGTTTTTTTAGTGTTTGGATAAAATTTTCCAGAATTTTTTGAAATCATTGGAATCATTAACAAAGAGAATGTCCGGAGGCCAGTCTAAATAGTCTATATATATTTTATATTATAGTAAGATATCCGGGGACCGTGAGTGATAACGGCAGACAAACAATCTGTTATAGGCCTTAATAACGACGTTATAAAACAGACCCAATCCCGTTCGCAATAAAGTCGATAATCGTCTGTATTATATAATGAGCAATGTTCGAAAAAGTTGCGTTCGTCTTGTTTTGTTCAAGCTCTTGTTGATGTAACAGACACGATAAAGGAACGGCTTGGCAATGTCAAGGTTGGTCATGATGTTACAGGGAAGGCGGAAAAATATATTAAAAAACAAAAAGTGTATGAGCTATAAAAATATCCGGTCTCAGAGACCTGGGAACGGGAACGTGATATTCCAGAGGTCCCAGCATCGGATTGTCGTTGTTGCAATACTGTATTTTCTATTTGAATATCAATCCAAGTATTTATTTGAGTTACTAACGTTCTTCGCTACTTCCAGTTTTACCTACAAATTGACTTAAGTCAGTACGTATAGTTTTCAAATACAAGTTAATACTCATTTGTTGCCATTAAAGGCTAAAATGGTTCAGTACTATAATTATAATCAGCATAAAAATAATTGTAATTAGTATAGTACATTATTATTAGTACGGCACAGATGGCGCCACTTGTAACAATAAGTATAGCAATAGGCACTCTAGCTAATTGAAAATGAGCCTTGTTGTAGTCATATTATAAATTCTATATGTACTATGTCAGGGGTCCTCTACGCTGGTCTGATGGTGACCAAGTCTGGTCCAATGACCCTCGAGTTTAACTGCCGCTTCGGAGACCCTGAGACACAGGTGCTCATGATGTTGCTGGAATCGGACCTCTACTCCGTCATTAAGGT
The DNA here is from genome assembly GCA_018231745.1 of Danaus eresimus. Lineage (NCBI taxonomy): Eukaryota > Metazoa > Arthropoda > Insecta > Lepidoptera > Nymphalidae > Danaus > Danaus eresimus. Next base: position 12,467 of record DVQP01000680.1, read on the forward strand.
ACAGATGCTCCGGTATGACACCTATCGAAGGCCAATATAAAATATATAATGTTTGATAACTGAGAAAATTATTTAAAATTAATAAGATTCTGAGTGTTTTCCATTATCTGCAAGATCAAAAGTTTAACGACATCTCTCACATATTCATCAGCGAGGAATCATATTTGGTTATTTGCCTTTATTGTATTGTTATTCATATGGCAGTGTATAATTCCCAGGCGTGTGTGAGTGGCACGTTGAAGGAGACTCCGGTCAAATGGAACAGCTCAATGTCGGCCGTGGGAGTGGTGATCGCTTCCAAGGGTTACCCTGAGAGTTCCACCAAGGGCTGTGTCATCAGCGGTGAGTTTCAACTGTCCAGTTGTGCAGTCCCAGAACACTCCAATCCCACATAACCGACCAGCTTTTCGCACATTCATATTTATTTAAGCTCTAAATAATTGCGGAGCTGTTTTTTGGTTAATCACGATATTATGAAAAGTTGATCCTGTGACCGTCAGGTAAAAGCACGGGTCTAATGATTTATTGGCAGTTCCTTTAATATATATTACATAATGGTAATTCCGCTTTACACAATTTTGAGAAACTTTCATGTTTTATAAGGACTGAGACATTCCTCTCGTCATTGCTATGTATTTCATTGTATTGATTGATTGTGTCCTATGCTTTGTGACAAATGAGTGGTTTAAAACCGAAAATAGACTAGTTCGTGGCTCATTCAGCAAACATACACATCATTCTTATTATTCATGCATGAATTTCATGTCTTCCCAGGTCTGTCCCAGGTGTCCAGGGAGGACGTGGTCGTGTTCATGAGCGGAGTGGCCCGTGGAGCAAACGACTCTCTGGTGACTGCTGGCGGCAGAGTGCTGCTGCTGGCGGCAAGGAGGGCCGACCTCCGGACTGCCGCCGCCGCTGCCACACGAGCCGCCGCCGCCGTGGACTTCCCCGGGAAACAGTACCGGAAGGACATCGCCAGGCGGGCCTTCTGCAAGTGAGTGGAGGACACTACATCACCACATACCACATCATGTATCTCGTTATGTTTCAATAAATATAATTTTCCACATACATTTATTTTATTTCGCTTCCTGAAACTATTTGTTCGTAGGGTCCTTGAAAACGCACAGTCTGATGTTAACAGTCACGAGTCAGCAGAGTGTCAAGTAACCAGTCAGTCGCCGACCTTAAAGTCGGTGCCTGACTGGCCAAGCATTTTGTTAATCTCATTCATACCACGGAGTTCATGTTTCAACCGTTCCATAAGCTAAAATATGTTCGTCACAGAACCCAGTCCTGAACCGAATATTAAATGAAAACTTTCAACGCAAATTACCAAAACCTGCGGAAAACATGGTCTAAGTGAAGTAAAGCCTGTACACCACTAATAATTCAATCCAAACAAACAGAATGAACGGCCTGTCATACCTGGAGAGCGGTGTGGACATTGAGGCGGCGGCGGCCTTGGTCCGTCTGATGGAGCCCCTGGCCACGGGGACCCATAGACCTGGGGTACTTGGACGGCTGGGCTGCTACAGCGGACTATTCCAACTGGCGGCCGTGGACCCCGGCCTCACAGACCCCGTACTGGTCCAAGGAACGGACGGCGTTGGAACTAAGGTCAAGGTGAGAGAATAAATAAGTATGAGCATAAAAGATAGAAATAATAAATATTGAAGTGGAGAATAAGACACACGTCAGCGCGCTCACTGCGAGAAAAACACCGTTTGTCGTATCAGCTCGGTGTAAGGGCAGTACCCCAAGCCCACAGCCGGTATTGGTATTCATGGTGTCACCATTTCGAGTGATGTGCAATTTTGTTGTCATTTGGAAGATAAGGCCAAGTTGACATCCCAAAAACTTGGCGTACTCTGCAGAGTAGGGCTTCGGCCCAGCGCTTGACCTGCTCGTTTGCCCGCTATCATATATAAAAAAAGAATAGAAACAAAGTTACACTGCAGGAAAAAGTATTCAGGAGTATTGACATGTTCCAGATAGCAGAGATGATGCAAAAGTACGACACCATCGGCCAGGACCTGGTGGCCATGTGCGTCAACGACATCCTGTGTGCGGGCGCCGAGCCCTTCGCCTTCCTGGACTACCTGGCGTGCGGCCGGCTGCAGCTGCACACCTCCACCACTATCGTCAAGGGAATCGCCGACGCCTGCGTCATGGCCGGCTGTGCTCTGTTGGGTGAGGAGCCGTCGATGACGTCACATGTCTGAATGTTCTTTTAATACCGCGCATGTCCTGTAACACTAGTTCATCACCGCGACTCCGTCAGCATTGTTTGACATTAAATGTCTAAGAAAATACAAATCATTGATATAGTTTCCTAAAACTTTAATCGATTCGTATTAAATAATAATGGCTTTATATGTGACATTTAAAAAGATTTATGAATGTAGGGACGAAAATTTCATAATATTAATTTAAATTTGAAGCTGGCAGGTGTCATTTCATTTACATGTTTTTTTTCTTTAGAGAGTTATAATATTATTAGACGCGGTAAGTCATTTTTGATGATGATGTAGAGAGTGTGTAACATCGTGTGTGTCCCAGGGGGAGAGACGGCGGAGATGCCGAGTATGTATGACGTAGGGAAGTACGATTTGGCGGGGTTCGCGGTGGGCGTGGTCGACAACCTTAAGCAGCTGCCCCGCTACAAGGAGATACGGCCCGGCGACGCGGTGCTGGCGCTCCCCTCCACCGGCGTCCACAGCAACGGGTACAGTCTGGTGCAGAGGATCATGGCCGAAAGCGGACACAGGTATTGCACTATTATAGAGCGTGGTGAAGAAAGACACGCGCGGGACTCGAACCCGCTTACTACAGTTCATAAGGGAGACTTCACTGGATGAACTTGGACACTAGAGATGGAGACATAAATGCAAAGTGGACAGTAAATAATGCAACAACTTTTACATTGTATAAACATAGCCTGTGTAGTTTATAATATTTGGTGGTCGTCTCTTTCAATGTGTCTCTCGTATAGACAATGGTTGTTCTATGTATATTGTTCTAACCCTCAAGTCAATGTACACGACATTAATGTTACCTTCGTACAGATTTGAAAACAAAACTATTTAAACGCCTTTTGTTTCTAAAACAATTGTAAGTATCAATTTTTTTTTCAGTTTCTACGATAAGGCTCCGTTCAGCAAATCCAACAAGAACTTCGGCGAGGAGTTCCTGGAGCCGACCGGTATCTACGTGAAGGCCCTCCTGCCGGCCATCAAGAAGGGCCTCGTGAAGGGCCTGGCGCACATCACCGGCGGGGGCCTCCTGGAGAACATCCCCCGAATACTACCGCCCGGCGTCAGGGTCAGGCTCGACGCCACTAAGTTCCAGATAAACCCTATCTTCGGCTGGCTGCAAGCTCAAGGTGAGTTACATTCGACATGATGTATGTGCTGGTTCAAATGACCTAAAACTTCAAGGATCAGGACTGGAAAAGTTAAAAGTATAGTCCGTGCCAGAGGACTGCTTATTTACTGCTGGATGTTAAGGAACGCGTTCTGTGTCCAGGGATGGTGTCGGACTTCGAGATGCTGCGCACGTTCAACTGCGGGGTCGGGATGGTGGTGGTGGCGGACCCCGTGCTGGTGAGCGAGCTGATCGCCACCGTGGACGGCACCATCAGTGTGGTGGGGCAGCTGGAGGACACGAGGCTGGAAGGTTGGTGACCACCTGGAAAAGAATTCTTAGCCACAGATATATAGCTTATAGAAAGTGTTACCGTACCATTTTGCGCCACGGCCGTTCAGTGAGGCAACACTGGGTTATATATTTTGTTTATTATTTTAGTGTAGCAATGTTATGAAACACAATGTCTTCCTACATCACTAAAACCATCGTTCGGTCGCGACTGTGATGTGACGAGGGATCAGAAAACTACTAGTAACATAAGAATTTACTGAACGGATAGTGATGACAAGTTACGGACTTGTGGGGAGTGTTTCAGAAAAACGTGAAGATTAAAATTTATTAAAATAATCCGTGCGGTCCCTTGAGGACAGCGACTTAAGAATTGTATATCTCGTGTAGTCACGTATCACGGTAGGTGGCGCTGCCAGTTTGTAAGTTATTTATTTCAGAACACGTTTTTATTGTCTCTCCACGACGGAAACCGACATTGACGAATATGCGTTCAGGAGCTAGTATTAAATAAAATCCTTATATTTTCCTCCGCATTATAGTCCCGTGTTATACCACTGGTTGTAAGTGAAACAACTCGTGTTACACTCCCCAGGAGGTCAGCAGGTCATAGTGGAGAACTTCCAGCAGGCCATGTCTCCTCTGACGTCACCCTACTCGTCCGCCAGTCCGTGTCAGAAGTCACTGTCCTACAAGGACAGCGGGGTCGACATCGAGGCCGGGGACTCGCTGGTGTCGCTCATAAAGCCTTTGGCCAGGTCAGTTAAAGTTTGACTTACAAACACTCAGTAGGTTTAAACATGTAATGCAATAGTTTTAAACGGGTTGTATGTAGTAACGTGTCGTAGCAAGGGTCGAGGTCAGAGGTGAACTTAATAATTATGATGTGCACAGATCCACGTCTCGATCCGGGGTCCTGGGAGGTCTCGGAGGCTTCGGAGGATGTTTCCAGCTGAAGGCTGTGGAGCAGGAGTATAAGGTACATACGAGAAATATACAGACACACAGCAATCAACTAGCAGGCCTTATTTGATATCTTACATATTATAAACAGAACAAACTAAAGTCATTTTTGTGAAATCACTCATATTGATAGACGTCGCTCGAATGAAACAGGTACGGTAAAGATCGTCACTAGAAAAGCGAATAGTCCAATTATAGACCCAAAAAGCTTTATACTATATATAACGTGTGCCGTGACCTCGTGTGACATCCTAGGACCCGGTGCTGGTGGTGGCGGCAGACGGCGTGGGCACCAAGCTGCGCGTGGCTCAGAAGATGAACCGGCACGCCACCATCGGCGTGGACCTGGTGGCCATGTGCGTCAACGACATCCTGTGCAACGGCGCCGCGCCACTCACCTTCCTGGACTACTTCGCCTGCGGGGCCCTGGACGTGACCGTGGCCAGGGACGTCGTGGCCGGGGTCGCCGACGGCTGCAAGCAGGCCTCCGCGGCTCTCATAGGTGGGTTGATACTAACATGCCCTCTCTAACAATCGCCAGGCGCACATCCGACCCGTTGTTTCGTGTGTCGTCAAACTCAAGGTTGCTTATTACTAAAACTCCACTGACCTGAAGTTTCTCGGCCATACGTGTCATACGAGTCGAGCCCCTGTGATGTACCTAACTGTAATGTTAAAGGCGGCGAGACGGCGGAGATGCCGGGCATGTACGAGGCCGGCGCGTACGACATCGCGGGGTTCGCGCTGGGGGTCGTGCAGCGGGACAACATACTGCCTAAGATCAACGACATCAATGTGAGGCGCCGCCCCGCTGTACACTGTAACACTTACCACTCAAATATTGCCGCCTCAAGGGACATGTAAAGACTCACTCAATCCGTAAGAAACTGGCTCAAAGGAGAACAAAGTGGGAGGGAGTCGACCGCTGGTAGTTGTCCTAAAATGTTATGAGGAAAAGTTTTTTAGGATGTTTTTTTGCTCTTCCACTCAAAACTACTGAACATAGATTACATTTTATCCAAAATATCCATAACCTTTCCTACAGAATGGCACGAGAGTCCTATCTAATATGAAGTCACATGTCCCTAACCATAGATGGCGCCGCTTGTTGTGTCCCATATCATAATTAGTAACATTGATTTCTCCTTCCACCCAATTCGTAAGTCAAACTAAGGGGGATCAACTAACGTCGGAATATTTCCTCCCTGGTCCCAGGTGGGCGACACAATAATAGGTCTTCCATCGAACGGCGTCCACAGCAACGGGTTCAGTCTCATCCACAGTCTCATGAAGAAGGCCGGTCTGAGTCTCAACGACAAGGCGCCCTTCAGCGAGGAAGGCCTCACTCTCGGTGAGTCGCCTTAATGTACATCAATGTTTTATCACAGGACGAGTTCAGATGCTGGAGCATGAACCTCGCCGTGCCGCTGACACCCGGCACCCACATCTATACGACTGTTACATTACATTACTTGGTCTCCGTGCGGTTTCATGTGGACACCAAGCAAACATGAACCGCGCAGCCTCCTCCGCCCCCCCGCTCTCCTTTCCCCTCCTCGGGCCGCGAGCCGAATTGTGGCAGGTGTGGTCAAGAGTCGTGATTGTTTTCCAGGCCAGGAGCTGATCAAGCCGACGCGCATCTACGTCCGCAGCGTGCTGCCGGCGCTGCAGCGCGGCGTGGTGAAGGCGGTGGCGCACATCACGGGCGGCGGCCTCATGGAGAACATCCCGCGCATCATGCCGGACTCCGTGCGGGCCCGCCTCAACGCGCACTGGTGGAAAGTACACCCTGTATGTACACGACGCCTCCGCAGCCGATGACTGCCTACACATAGCGACTCTTGATTTAAATGAAACTAATAATACAACCTCCTACTTCCCGTCTCTATAGTCTCGTCCGCTCGTGACCAAACCGTCGGGAGTATGTAGTTCAAAAGTAATAAAGTAAAACCCAGTAATCCGAGAATATTAGCTTCACTGACGTGTATATGGCTTGTGCTAGAACTATGTTAGGGTGTGAGCGACCCAGAGCCCCGGGGTAACGAGCATGTTCCCGCGCAGGTGTTCGCGTGGATCGCGGAGACCGGCGAGGTCAAGAACGACGAGATGCTGCGGACCTTCAACTGCGGCATCGGGCTGGTGTTGATAGTGTCTCCGGAACACCAGGCGGAGGTGACGCTTCCAGTGTATAGATCGTACGGGAGCTATATATAAAGCTCAAACAGATCTGTGACTACCTTCAATGTGGCGGCTCCGCTTGTTACGGTCGGTGATCGAGTGTGTGTTTGTGACGGGCAGGTGATGAACATAACCCGCTCCCACGGCGCGATGGTGATCGGCTCCATACAAGCGCGGCCCCCCGGCGGCGCTCGCGTGCTCGTCGACAACTTCACCTCCGCCCTGGACTTCACTAGACGCATGCCGCATCTCACTAAGAAGAGGGTGAGAATGACTTGTATACCTTCGTTTATGTTCGATACAGCAGCCTGGCTTGTTACTGAATAATATCTAAGCGTAACAACCCAAACTTTTAACAATCAAACAAACTTTCCTAGAAATTTCCTTTTAACAGGAAATATAAAATCTAAAAAATCGCATGTAATTAAAATACTTTGTAAACAATCAGTGTAACGCACGGACTATGGCGAGGCCGTGTCATATTGATGCATGTTATGCACGTGCGTGTCAGGTGGCGGTGTTGGTGTCGGGCAGCGGCAGCAACCTCCAGGCGCTCATGGACAGCTCGGCGGACCCCGCCCAGTGCATGTGTGCGGAGGTGGCGCTCGTCGTCAGCAACAAACCCGACGCCTTCGCCCTCAAGCGGGCCCGGGGCGCAGCAGTCAGCACGCTGGTAAGACGAGACTACTAGCATACTACACGTGTAGGAAACCGCCTGACGCTGAGAGCATAGTGCAGAGCGGTTGAGACGCCCCTTGAGGCAAGAGGCGTCCTAAAGACGTCCTCCTCGACCCTGGCGACATGACAACAACAGACAACACAGACGCAACAGCCCCACAACACACAATCACACTCACACACACCGTCTTGGCCGGCGAGGACGAGGTCCCGCGTCGCTCCGGCGTTCTGCCGTCGGGGACGTCATGTATTCCAATATCCGAATCCATCCTCCTCTACAACGACGTCCTA
>DVQP01000681.1:0-20221 GCA_018231745.1 Danaus eresimus
GTAAAATATAGATTTACAGATTCATTGACACACATAGTATTTGAATCTCTAAGCTCCGAAATAAACTGGTACTAAATATTTATTAGGTTTCAGTTCCAAACCCAGCTTATGCACATGCGTTTTATATTGTGTTTACTAATTCAAATGTTAATTTGATTATAAGCTCAACAATTCTTTAATAATATAATTATAACATACTTGCATTGCTACATGCCTCCAATGCTTGCAACACAATGTAGCCAATCTTTTCCTTTGCAGCATGAGTTCCCTGTGTGTTGCGGTCCTTGATCTCTGAACTTTCCCGAGCTCCTTTTTAACTAAAAGCTGCCAATGTCGCCTCCGTCTGGCTGTTAAGGCTTCTGGGCTTTTCAAGGATGATAATTTTTTGCGACCCCTGGAATGATATGTATGCCAACAATAAATTAAAAAAAATATGATTTTATTTTTTAGGGACTGAAAGATTGAAAAATATAAGTAAGGATATAAAAATATTTTACTCTACAGTTTAACTTCACATAATATTATATACATCGAATAAGAAATTTCCTTTAAGGTTCTATGAAATCTCTATTTTTCTTTATAATGAAATATTCAAGAGATTTGGTTATATTTTTTATTATTTATATTATATGAAACAATAAAATATTGTTCACTAATACACAATTATATCATGTATTTTCCTACTAATCCTATTATGTGGAAGTAACTCTGTCTGTCTTTCTGTCTGCTACCTATTTACGCCTAAGCAATTAAACCAATTTTGATGAATGTTGGTAAAATAAGATGGGATGAAACCCTAGAGAAGGACTTAGGCTAATTTTTATCCCAATCCTGAAACTACACAGGTGGTACCATGAAGTGCAGTTGGGATTGAGTGGCTATAGTGGCAGGGAATAGCTCTAATGTCCACTCGGACCAAGGCCTGGGCAATAGATAGAAGTATGTATAACAGAACAAATACCTGGGCCCAGGTTTCTCTGATATGGTAAATTCATCTGTATCGTTTTCCTCTTTGAGATTACGAAGTTGTTCCTCCCAATCAACGCCATCTGGCTGAAATAGAACAAACATTAATCACTATTAAGATAGCAATTTATATTTTGTGACTAAATTGACATGACTTGTTTCCATTAAAGATTGAGATCATCTCCATGTTCAATAACATTGTACCAATTATATAAATTTAAAAAAATGTTATCACTGAATATAACCTAATAAGAAAAATATTTTTTGTAATCCTTACAGCATCACTACCATCAGTACGGCCTTCTTTAGCGCGGCCTCGCCTGTTTCGTTGGAGGCCCCTAGAGGAGCCCCGCTCTGCCGGTCGTCCACGACGCCCTCGTGCGGGGGGCAAAGGCCTACTGATCCTTCGCTCAGGATAACGGTCAATAGTAGATAACAACCCCGCACCATAGTACATGTAGCGGGAGTTCTATTGAATTAATTCTTCATTTATTATATATATCTAATCAGTCTCATTTCATACAAATTAACTCTATTTCATCAGATCAATCAAACAGTTTTCACATTAAATACAAAAAAATTTAGGACATATATCACAGATTACAAATTTAACAGTCTTATTTACTCATTAACTTACCCCAGAATCCTTATAGTAACTCTTTGCATATTTATTATGAAAGTATCTCTCTTTAAGCAACAGTTTTATCCTTCTTTCCTTAGCAGCTGGTGTATCATCTTCACTACTTGAATCCGATTCTGATGACAGTAGGACATCTCTTAACCATTGCCTCTCCTCGCCCACAGATGACAAATTATATAATCTTAATTGATCACTTTGCCTCTCTAAAATAAAACAATAATGTTAGTAATTTTATGCTTAAAAAGACTGATTTGTTATAACAGATTTTATTAGTATATTGCCTCTATTTATCAGTGTCCTTTATATAGAATATCTGTTATGAAATCAACACATCCTTCAATGATAGTATACAATATCTTTATATAAATCACTGGGTTACCTTGTATTATTGTCATAGAGTGATTTATAAGTTATAATTCAATATTAAGTATCTATTTAACTGTATAAAGACTTTACAAAAGTTATATAAATTACCTTGTCTTGTAGTTACAACACCATGCATGTCCTTATCACCTTTGGACATTTCATTTGCCATAGACTTGGCATCCGAATCTTCTTCACTGTCAGAGTCTCCATCAGAATTCAATATCCTTTCCACTTGATTTACAAAGGGTCGTATGTCTAGAGCTGCCTCTAGTCTTTGAATGTGTATAGGTCTTGCAACTTCATGACGCTTTAACGCCGTTTTACCCACTAAAGACTTTTCAGACATTGCAACTAGAAAACAAATGAAGTTTGAACTACCTCAAGTTTCATAACCAAAATATTAACCATTTAGGTACAAGACCACATTGAAAAAACAAAGTTGATTTATATTGGCACACACCCGAACAATCTCATACAGAACTTGGAATATAATCATATACCAATAGGTCCGGCAAGGGTAATACAGAAGATTTTACTTACGGCAAACGTGATATTCTCCAGGTTGATTATACCTCAATTATTTCACACACAATTCCATTACATTCACAAAATGGCGAACGAGAATATACGACAATATGCTGTCAATGTCGCCGCCCCAGCGGCGCACATATCTGCTCATTTCGTATTTGAGATCGAAAAAACACGAACCCGCCATAATAATTCAAAAACTTTTGTATCTTTAAATATTTTATTTTTTGTCCAATCATGAAACACATCTAAAAATATGACTCAATGTCAACCAATCGTACAAATCATAAAGTGACGTACGACCAATCATGTAAGAAAGTTGCATTAAAATATATAAATGTAGTTGAAAACGAATTATTGCATTTCGTAGCGATGCGTTCAATGTTTATAATCAAATCAATTATTCACACAGCCATCAAATTAACAAAAGTACAACAAGATAATGTACTTATAATTTATAGTACTTTCTCAAAACTATCCGAGATATTAACAATCGTTCCGTTATTTTTAACTTAATACAAAAAAATCACTTGATATCACACGCTATTTTTTTTTTTAATTGAATAATAGGATAATTTACACAATACAAATTTAGATTATTATTTAAGTTTAAATTAAAGATTTTAATTCTTCGCAACTTACGTATTTTTCAAAAATATTTTTTATAGATAGTGATTGTATGATATAGTTTACATGCTTTATTTATAATTTGTATTTTCTTCATGACTTATTTTTAAAGTCTTCTAATAACACATTGACAATTAACATAAATTTTGTATTCTGAAATTTTCTTTTAAAGAACATATTTTTGAACTGTATTTAGAATGATTTTGTATAATTAATGTTTGTTTCAATATGTATTACTTTCACTTTAATAAATTACAGGGATTATTATAATATATGTATATATTTGTTAAAGAAATATTGTTAATAATTTCATATCGATACTTCATGTTTGACATCACTAATTTTTAAAAGCATTCCCACATACCAACATTAGTCGCTAAGTTGATTTGCATCGAACATTGATTACTTTTTATTCTGTGAGAACTATGTTTTAAAAACTTTTAAATTATTCTAAAGTACTAAATAACTTTTATAATATTAATAATATATTTTCAAAAGAGTAATATTACTGTGACGAGGAAATATAATGTTAGTAATTCATTTGATAGACATCTTTACATCCGCAACAAATTGCAGGCACAGGTTGAATCCAAAATGGTGGTCGTTTGTTGTGGCTTTCAAGTGAATTGTTAAATATTGAAACTTCGTAAGTACTTGTACAAGAAATTTGCTGCGTTGTTAAAAATTCTATAAAACTCTATCGTCATATGTTAATTTATGTTCCTATTTATAGGCAAAGTAAAAAGTATTGGTGTTTTCTTTTACTTACATACGACTAAATCATTTGCCGTAGTCATAAAAAATACTTTATTTTATAATTAAAACGTATATGACATTAAGAATGTAAATAAAAAAAAAATAAGTGAAAATACACATGGGTTACTCATTTAAAAACCAAAAATAACCGCTTTTAAAGGATAAAGAAATAAGCGCGGGATATGTAGCTTGAATATGTTTAGCGTCAACTGCATTCTAATTGCAAATAGTAAGTTGCATAGACATGTAATTTAGTATCACATTATTCTTGTTTGTATCTCAAAATAATATATCTAAATAATTGATTTTGATATGTCACTTAATTCTTATTACTTATAACCTTAAAATGATGCCGGGCGCGGCAAGTATGCGGTAAAAACAATGGGTTTACTTTATTATTTACAAGGCTTAAATTATTTTACAGATGCGTTTTAGGTTTTGAGTGACTCCAATAATCTAATTGGACCAGAATGGATGAAAAAAAATTACCTGAGAATCATGGTGAAAACGACAATAAGACCGGTGATGGGATAAATACGACTGACATAAGAGAAGTAAGCGAAAATAATTGCACTAAAAGTGAAGAAAATAGTGAAAGTAGACCAAGTGAATGTGATAGTATACAAAATCATCTAGAATGTGACGTTATCAAAAGTGATATTGTAGAAAAGAGTGAAAAATGTGATGAAAAAGGTGATGTAGAAGTATCTGTCAGTGGTGGTGATGATACAAAAGATATAGGAGAAATTCAAAAAGGTATGTCTGTAGTCATTATTTATATTTATAGCCATTTATAGCCATCATAATTTATATTTTATTATTATATTTTGTTGTGTTTTTATGGAACTGGTGATAACTGTACAATTTTATATAATAATGTAATTATTCTGACGAAAATTACTCTTTACATTGTATTTGAGTATAGTGAATAAATTTATAATTAAGAATAATGTTGATATTGCTTGTTTAAATTTATATATATATATATTTAAATTTAGGGATCGATTATTATTTTATTAAAGTATCTTTTTATTATGAAAACTTATCTTAAAGTATAGAGTAGATAAAAAGTTGCAACATCTTTAGGTACCTTAAATAATGCAAAATAAATATATTTTAGAGGAACTTCAAGAAATCTCAGACTTAGACAAAGAATCACTAGAGCCAGAAAAAGAAATACAAGATTTAGAAAAGCAAGTTTTAGACTCAGATTCAAAACATGATGAACCTCATGACCCCCAGGAGAAACCTAGTTCATGTGATGCTAAAGAAGAAATTTCTAAATCTGAAATTAGCGAAGAGCTTGTTGTTAACAATGCAACAGACCCCACTGTATCAAGAGAAGTGTTGAAAGAAGATGGTGAAGTTACAAAATTAGAGACTGATGGAACCAGCAATGCTGAATGTAAAGAGGACATAAAATCAATTATTGACAGCCCTGACAGTGAAAATGTTGAATGTATAGAAAACATAAAATCAAATATTGACAACCCTGACAGTGAAAATAAAAGCCTTAATATAGAAAGTAAAACAAAAGAGCAGAGTCAAGAACATACAAATGAGGCTAATGAAGAGGATTATGAAAAAAGGGAGGTTGGCAAACCCGAGTTTGAAACAGCCCCTAATGTGTCTATGGATGATCACCACGAAGATCATACACAGGTAAATATCTATATATTTATATACATATGATTTTATATTTAAGTCTGAATTTATATTTAGTGTTATGTTTATCATCTCTACTTACAGGCTCTAGACCCATTTGATGCTCTTTTGAAGGATCGAACAGATGCAGTGGAAACATCAGACACAGCAGCTCAAGCTGATTTGTCCTCAATTAATATAGATGATGATGAACACCATAATGATGATCATCACAACCCCGATGATGCCCATGATATAATTCCTGATGACGAAGATGAACATCATCCAGGTAAAGTATTCCTAAAAATTTAACTAGAATATTAAAATAAACACGGGACAAAAGTAAATGAAGGTTGTAAGAAGATCTAAGACTTTCGTGAGTTTTATTACTATGTGTTCTTTATTTTTGTAAAAACTACATAATCCCGAAGCTTCGGTTACTTTACAGCAACTGTGATTATGGGCAGACAAGATTTCCAAACAATATTAGTTTCAAATTATAATACAATAATTGAAAGAATACTATTTTTATTATTCTAGAATTGATATAATATTTCATCATATTGGCAAATTTGATTTATAAAACCTGGAATACCTATAGTATGTTTCTTCACCGTGCCATATATTTTAAATACAAGCCGAGGCTTTTTTCAACTATATATATATATATATTGAATATTTTTATCTACCCTCAGATGATGAGAGTGGAATACCAGATATAACAGAGCAACCAGGAGCTGATGAAGAGGTGTGCTTGTTACCCGACACTGAGAGAGAAATATCTGAGGCTGATAAAGCAGCCGCTGAAAAGGTTTTAGCTGAGAAGAGAAAAAGAGATGAAGGTATCTATCACATCACTGTGAATTTACGGTTAATTGATAAAAAAATGTGTTGATAAATGACAATAACAATGATTGGGTTCGTGAAAAATATGGTGGGTGCTTGGTGGGGTGCAATGAAAACAAAATTTAAATACTTTAGTTTAATTTGAAACCTTTATTACAATTAAGGGGTTCTACTATATTGTACTAAGGGTGAATAAATAGTGACATAATATTCTAAAAGAAATACACTCTGAACTGCTGAATCAGACCCGTGTACAATGAACAATTTTACATAGAAGTTATAAAGCGACTTGCGATTACACTGTGATTCTCTAATTATTAAATTAACTCTCATTATAACACCGTCGCGTAACTATGTAGACTAATTGTATATTATTTACTTTACTTTGGTTTTTCAACCACAAAATAAATTAGTATCAACTGTGAATATAAAATATTATTGAAAATGATCATATTGTGACGTTTGTCCAATGATCACTTAATATATTTAACAATAAGAAATCTAAACTTATCATAATTGAATGGAAAGAAGAATGAATCTATCATGTATAGTGATGAAATATAAGTTTTAGCATCAATTATTGAGACACGCGTCACGTTAAATCATTACAGAAGCTGCACTTGCAGAATTGGCTATGCCTAAAGAAGAAGCTGAAGCGAGTGAATCTAATGAAGGTGTGGCAGAAGAACAGGCGCAGGAAGATGTTAACGAAAGTTTGGAGGGGGAGGGGGAGGGGGAGTCTGAAATATCTACGGGAGATACGTCACAGGATAATGTAGGAGGTGAGTTGTGATATATATAGAAACTCACCTTATATATATACAAGCATTTTATATATATACAAGCTTTGAAAGTAAAAGTGCACGGTAAACTACAACAGATGGCGCTATCAAATAAGTTCTTGTATACTTAAATTATTTTATACTTTAAGAATTCAATTCAATAGAATAAACATATAAAAACTCATAGTTAACTGGATAGCTTCTTAATTAAAGTGTACATTTTGTAGCAAAGTTGTTGCGAGATCTGGGGTAGAGGCTGCAGTTATTGAATTTAAGAGAAATTTATATAGGATGGAAGCAAAAACAACAAATGTAAACTGGCTAGAATAAGATTTAGAGAAGAAAACTTTCAAAGACATTTACTGCAATATAAAAACTATTTAAGAAATCTGTATATTTATTAATCTACCATATTTGTGTAAAATTTAAATAAGTGCCTCTATAATTTAGAAAAATACTACGAAGTGTGTGAATACATGTGTTTGAGAAAAAGTTACTTTTAATATCGATTTTATGTGAAAGAAGTTATGTAAATAAATATTTTCATTTCCATTTCAGACAAAGAAAACGATCAGGAAGATGCAGTCGATTATGAACAAGAAGAGCCAGAACCTAATTCAATTCGACAAATAAGTGCCACCGATTCGGTCTGTGTGCAGTGCAACGAAGAGAAATCATGTCAGTACAGATATTCAGACAAAGACGGAGCCGTACATTATATATGCGTTCTCAGTTGTGTTAAATTATTCCAAGCGGCGCACGCTGGGCAGTACATCGTTGTCAATAAAAAATATATGGTCGAAGAAATTGCACCCAAAATACTGACGTGTTCGGAATGTGAGGAGAAAAAAACGTGTTACTTTTATTATAATTTCGACGGCGAAGACACGAACTACTGTTCAGTAGAGTGTCTGCACAGCATGATGGCCGATGAAAGAGACAAGTACACGTTCAAAAGACGAAGGATAACCGTCGAGGAAAAGTCGCCCAAGGAAGATCAGTGCTGCGTCTGTGAGAGCACTAAGGAATGTATATATAGCTTGACGCGTTACGGACAGCAGCTTTGGATTTGTGAACAAACATGCCTCAGGGCGATCAACTGTAAAGAAAACGGTAGGTATTTATTGAGAAAGAAAAGAGTACAACGAGTACAACCACAAAAACCCGTTAAGACTAATCCACCGCTACTGAAACTGAAAGTTATTAGTAATGCGACTGACAAATATTTAGACGAGGCTTATAAAGTACAAGGAAAAACACCGGCGATGGTTCAAGCGGCCAGGGAGGAGAGGGAACGGACTTTTATAAGATCGTGCATGAATTGTCACATGGTCCTTAATAATGAGGAGAAAATGCTCACGTGGGAAGCCATGGACTTCTGTAACGAAACGTGTCTAGGAAGGTATCAGAATAAATTCGGGTCCAAATGCACCAACTGTAAGGTACACGTACAACATACAAGCTTAGGAAAGTACTGCGTCAGGTTCGGGTATAACATACGACAGTTTTGTAACTCGGCGTGTTTGGAGGACTTCAAAAAGGGTTTGAAAATTTGTTGTTACTGTCAGAAAGACATATCGGACGGCAGTCAGGGGTTCCTAGCGCCGGTAGGTGACAAGGGCCAGTTTAAAGACTTCTGTTCGCAATTATGTATGGAGAAGTTTGACAAGATGAGCAAGAATCCAGTCCCTAGGCCTGTATGGGCGAAATGCGCGGTTTGTTCGTTAGAGAAAGCTACCACAATTGAGGTAGAAGTCGCTCCCGATGAATCACAAAGGCTGTGCTCTGATCCTTGTTTTGCTGCTTTCAAATTCGTCAACAACATTTTTCCTGGTATGTGAAACAGACATCATTATTTATTTACTTATCTATTTATTTTTGCGAAAACATACCGCTGATATTACAAAAAAATATTTCAGTAGAGTAAAAATAATTTGCCAGAACAGTTTCCACAGTTATTTTAGTTACAAGGAGTGGATTATTATACAAACCTTACATTAAAAATAATATATATAGCAAGAATATTAACAACAAGGTGTATCAGACAAACAAATTACTACAATAATCATTAATAAAAAAGCAAAAAAGAAACTAAAAATAACAAACTTTTATTAAAAAAAATAATAATAATAAAAAGTACATCTGAATCTTATTTAACATTATACTTTTTAAGGATTATTTTTTAAACTACAAAAAAAATTAGAGATATTCTGATTAATATTTTCAATAATTCCTTTTATTCCCTTTCAAACATTATATTTTTATAAGATGTTTTTTTTTTGCTCCAGATCAGTGCCGATGGTGTAAAATATATTTTGAGAGGAAAATAAGTCAGTTTTTTACGATATACGAGGGTTCGTCACCTCAGTGCTTCTGTTCCAAGTCGTGTATGAACATCTACATAAGTAACTCCAGGCACATAGTACCCTGCAACTGGTGCAAAGTCAAAAAGTACAATTTCGATATGATCAAGCGCGTTCAACCCAACGGCCAGGACATCATGATGTGTTCCGTCAACTGTTTGAATCTATATCAAGTATCCATAAATGCTGTGTCTTCGAGAAGGTAAGGATGACACTATTTAAACTTAATAGTTTAAATTAATTATCGATTTAATTATATTAAACTTCGGTTGCCAGAACGAAATGTGATTTGTGCAAGAATTCTGCTCTGGCGCAATATCACCTCACCATGTCCGACGCTACGGTCCGAAACTTCTGTACATACCAGTGCGTGATGACATTCCAGGTGAAGTGTTGTATATAAATTAATAGTATTACAATTAAGTAATTCATTGTAATGATAATATAAATAATATTTTGATCCTTTCATTCTTGGTTAATGTGATTATTTGCTGTATTTTACGCTCAAGACAATTTTGGGCTAATACGTCAATATTAATGTCGAGTTAATTAAAAATATACTGAATTTATACATACCATCTCATAATGTATGATTTTAAGTGACCAACATAACACGTTACAATACTTCAGGGACAATATTCAAAACAACCGGCTCCATTATTGTCCGGAGAGGCTATCGACCAACAGAAAGCCGTCCCCACGGGCGCACCCAGGCGCACGTATAACGCGAACACTCACAAAAATAACAGTAAGTACAAGCATTACCTTAGCTCTGCGATACCCAAACTATTGTGGACAAGTGACTCCTTTTGCAAAATAAGTGGCTACCCCCCCGTATCGATATCGACCCCTTTGAAAATCTCCACCTTAGCTCATTAAAGTTATGAAACGGAAAGTTTCTGATTTCATTTCGAGATTTAATTTTTTTTTTATTTATTTCCGGAATTGTGAACTAATTTGCAGTAACCGGGTTCCCTTGCAGACCAGATAAAAGTGTCTGTCATTTGATTTTGTTTTTTGTCATGTATCAATGATCTCTTAATTTCCTCAATTACATTAAAATAGTGCGTATAATTCAAAAATGATAGTTTCATTGTTAATGAATACTAATGGAAATATCACAAGTCATGAATAACTTCTCAATTAGATTTTGGTCCAGATCTTATATAAATATTTTGCTATTGTGCTACCCTTAAGGGATTTCTAGCATAACGTGTAATAAACTTGTAGTCCTAGCAATTTAGTAATCCATTGAATATACCTTTAATATGTCAAGTCACTTCAAGGACTACGCCAAACGAACAAAAACATAACTTAATATTATTAATTAATCATAAAGAACAACAGTTTTAGAACTCTCGGATAAAAAAAATAAATACAAAGAAATTTATGGCATATTTTCAGCTATGAAGTGTCAAAACCGGTCTGGTTCAGGCATGCCTGTGATATCGAACGTGCAGTCATTAGCTGCGCCGCCGCCCTTAGTGCCTACGAACGCTCGCACCAAGACCAAACGAGCAACACCCGAGGAGAACGCGGCGGAGCCCGCCATCCCCCAACCGCCGCGACCCCCCACACCCCCACCACCGCCCCCCAAGATATATAACCACGTGATCGTCAAAACTCTTCCGCCGCAGGAAGTCGCCAATAAAGCCACTATGTCTAAACCTATGATGGTCTCGAAAGGGGTGTCGTGTCGACCCCATCCATGCACGAAGGAGTGTCAGACAGACCCCAGCCTGGAGCGTCGTGTTCTGATACCTGTTCCAGTTCCTATATACGTTCCGGTCCCCTGTGTGATGTGGTCGCTTCCGTTTCCGGTCCCCGTGCCCATACCAATTCCCATACCGACGCCGGTGTTCATACCAACTACGAGGAATTCGGCTAAGGGCATAATGAAAGAAATTAATAAGATCCATGACAAAATGCCGACGGATCCCTTCGAGGCTGAACTACTGATGATGGCGGAGATGGTGGCGGGAGACAAGAAGAAGGATCACAGCGACTCGGACACCGAAGACGAGAACGGTCTCTATACACATTTATAATAAGTTTGTCTCAACTTACAGATATAATATGTAATATATTTTCCACGTTTTTAATATAAGCATTGAATTCTTGTTGAAAATCGTTCATAGTAAATATGTTTATTTAATTAAACAGTTTGTATATCTCACGCCAATAGCAGTAGTAAGGCGGTTCTTTATTTTTGTAGACATAAAAAAATTTCTTAATAGAAAGAAGTGAAGTTTAAAGCAATACCTAGTATAGCATAGTATATTATAGTAGATTATAAATATTCCATGTAGGTGTCAAAATAAGTAATACAGTATGTCTTAAGAGAATAAGAAATAAAAAAATAAATATAATCTTATGACTAATAGATTTAAATTACATTCAACAGAGGAAGGTTTCAGTCCAGTGGCTGGTATGGACGGTAACAATGCGTTCGGCGAAGACGTGCTGCAGATGGCATTGAAAATGGCCACCGAGTACGAAGACCAGCCCGTGGACTTGGAGTCCGCCATGACCGCCAACACCATCACACCCAGCTCACATCCGGGAATGCCAGGTGAGGATTACTCGTGGCATTAGGTCGTGGCATTAATAGTGTTCAAGCATTTGTGAAATTTGTTGAAGATCTCTTATGGAATGCTTTTTAAATATGTCATTGACTATTCTTTAATAATATCAATGATTTTATTATTGTACAACAATCTGTTATGATTATTGGTGTTTCAATGAATATGAAAGGAAATAAAATATTTATGTCGTTAAACATTTCTAGTTATTGCTAATGGTGTGACGTGGCGCTTATCTAAATCACTTTCAAAAAAATTGTACTATAAACATATTGTCAGCAAATTTTATTGATTATATATTATTAAAATATCTCTGTAAGTTGTTTATAACTGCTAATATTTACATATTAATTATAGGTCTAGAAGGCGAAGGCATGCACCAGCACCATATGATGGTACTGGAACAACAACGCGCTGTGGCAGCCCTGCGTGCATCTAGCGTGGGTGGCGTGGGCGTCGGCGGTGTGGGTGTGGGCGTGGGCGTTGCTCGGAAACGAGCGCCAACGGTTGCGCCTCGTGGGCGACCATCAAAGCGACGGCGGGAGCCCGCGCCCGCGCCGCCGCCCGACCCGCCTCGCGAACCACAGGAGAAACCGGATGCTAATATGTGTCTTAAGGTATAACTTAACAATATATTGTCAAAAGAAAATATGATCGATATAGAGTCGACATTAAAGTGTCTGTTTATTTATTCCTCTAGTTCACTAACCATATCACATTACAGTTACGTGTACTTTTAATACATAATACAATTAAATGTATCGGTATATGACTTGAATTAATTTTTACTGACTTTACAAACTAAGTTACTGTAAAGGGGGTTATATTGTTCCAAAACATACATGAAGCGCATCCTTAGCTGCCCTACATATTTCTAATTAATATTGTTTTCATATTTTGTGATTTATTCGCGAGTATTTACATTATTATGTAACATAAGACAGATCAACACATTACCCACTAACACATACATAATTCCACTATTTAATTTTCAGTACACTTTCGGCGTCAACGCGTGGAAGCAGTGGGTGATGACTAAGAACGCAGAAATAGAGAAGAGTTCGATAAGACGAAAACCTTTTAAATCTGAAATATTACAGCTGACGGCCGACGAGCTGAACTATTCTCTTTGTTTGTTTGTTAAAGAGGTTCGGAAACCTAACGGCAGTGAATACGCACCGGACACTATTTATTATTTGGTTTTAGGTGAGTTTTAGTTCTTTTCTTAAATGAAATATATTTTTTTTTATTATATTAAGCATTAATTGTTTCTTTATCGCCAGGAATTCAACAGTATCTTTTTGAAAACGGTAGGATAGACAATATATTCACGGATCCATATTACGAAAAGTTCACGGACTGTTTGGACGAAGTTGCGAGAAAATTTTCAGTTTTATATAACGATTCCCGTAAGTACAGAAGTCAATGTTTATATAGCCCTCATCTTGTGTATAGCCCTCATATGTTGTATTCTGTTTGTACACCTCGCAGAATACATCGTGACTCGTGTGGAGGAGGAGCATCTCTGGGAGAGTAAACAACTCGGCGCGCACTCTCCACACGTGCTGTTGTCAACTCTAATGTTCTTTAACACCAAACATTTTAATCTAGTAGTGAGTATATTACTTTATTGCTTTAACTTTCACCATGAGTTGTCGTTTATATAAAACCATACATCTTTAAATAATAACTCTTGTTAAAAGTTATCGAAACGTCGAGTACAATCAAACATATTATAAAAACTAAAAAATATTAAATATATATATATTTCTATGTAGATATATATGGTCCATTCCTTTAAATTCTATTAGTTCCTATTACTCATTAACCTTATATAATATCTATTTGCCTCATATAAATATCAAAATCTCACATTAAATAAATTTTTTGTTATAGACGGTAGAAGAACACATGCAACTATCATTCTCACATATAATGAAGCACTGGAAGCGAAATCCCAACCAGCCGGGACAAGCCAAGATACCCGGCTCTAGGAATGTTCTACTTAGATTCTACCCTCCACAGTCAGCTCTAGGTGTGATATCAAACAATTCTTTTAAAGTTAAATGAATTTACTATTATCAGTATAATTAATACATTAAATTATATATTGTATATAAAATTTACGTTTTTAATTTACAGAGGCAAATTCAAGAAAAAAGAAAGTTTATGAACAACAAGAAAATGAGGAGAACCCGCTGAGATGTCCGGTGAAGTTATATGAATTTTATATATCGAAATGGTATGTCTGATCAATGATTTCGAAATAATCATTTAATAAGCCGTTTTAAATTAATTTCTTAAGATTTGTAACATTATTTCATTCCTGGTAACAAATTTGTGACTTAAAACAAAAATATTCGTGTTTATCGTCATTTTCAAATTGTTGACTATATTTCCTTTACTATTTAATAGTCTACAGCGGAACAAAATGTAAAGTAAAAAGTGATTTTTTGTACATTTTTCCTCAGTCCCGAGTCAGTTCGTACGAGAAACGACGTGTTCTATCTACAGCCTGAGCGATCCTGTGTCCCGGACTCGCCGGTGTGGTACTCCACTCAGCCTCTCAGTAGAGCAGCACTCGCTAAGATGTTACACAGAGTTAAGATGGTTAAGGAGATAAACATCGCACTACTCACCAGCTAAGGTTACTGACTTTTATGGAATAAACATACTATTAGACACTTGAATATGGAGATATATTATAAGTAATTACTATGAGAAACTAAGATAATTTGATATAAAAATCAGTCTGAATATGGGTGTTGAAATATTCACCAGAAACTGTCTTAATATTGTCATAGCTGCTATTTAAAAGTTAAATCCAAGTAGTCAAGCCCTTAAAGATTTGGCGATAATGCCCCCTTGTGTGCGCTGCAGGCCTAAAGCGGGACAGTAAGAGACAAGTAGAGAACAGGGGGGTGATATGTAATTTTATTTAGCTAAGATTAATTTATTGAAACCTCTGATGTAGTCTATCAATAGTAGGTAATAGAAATTATTATTTTTAATTAGTTTTAAGATTCAGAGTTTCTCAGTTTGTATATATGTATTATATAATACATACTAATGCTTTTATCCATTTATTATTTGCTTAAAGATTATAAATATTATAATAAAATTTTATCTTTACAGGTTTCACAGTACGACCATACGTCGTCTATAAAATTAAAATGGCAGCCAACCCTAAGGCAGTTTTGTGGAGCGTCATTCGAACTGTGTCAGGATGTGTCGTGACACTAAAGTTTCCATACGGTTGTTATGTTGGATACAATGTACATTTTTTCTACTCTGTATATCAGTCTGTGAGTGAACGCTTCGACATAATGGAACATTGTTTATGATAGATTTTTTTTTAAATAATGTTGCCACGTGCAATCTCATTTTTATTGGAACATCTACAAACAATGAAGCATGTCTTTTACACAAATTAATTGAATACATATTTATCATTGTGATTGTTTTTAGTTTGAAACGTTAAAAATTGTAAATACCGACGCCAAGCGGATGCGACATTCGATAGCTGGAAATGTACATAGATACATTTTTATTATTTAACTGTAAAGTTATAATAAGTTCAAACTATTAATTTTCCACGGTGTCAGGACGAGAATTTATCGAATTCGTGTAATATTGGATTATATTATGACGGATCTAGTGATAAGCAAAAAAATTCCAAGATTATAGTGAGGTACGATGCACACTTATGTTGTATTAGCATCGTTTTATAAATCGTAAATAAATAATATTCTCACACATTGACATTTTTATTGAAATGAATATTAATATAAGTGAGAAGTCATATTCATATATTTTAAGTTTATTATAAGAGTCAGTTGAGAGGTTGAGGTAGTTTATTACTGAGTAAAAAAATACTGATTCTCGTAAACATTGTTTTATTTACTTAACTCCTTTAAGTAAGTATAATAAAAAATGTATACAAAACTACCTTGAATAAAAAGTGGCTGTGTATTTGTAACTTATTTATAACTACGAAATTTGCTTCTGTGGAATATTGTACGTTACCTAAGTTCTAGGATTATAAAGAATCAATTTGCATCCTACGAATTCTTAGATAACGGAAGTAGAGGATCAAGCAAATAGTGCTCGTGAATTCAAATCCTTTATGCCAATTTGGATGATTTTAAGTAGCCAGAGGCCCTTGAAACGTCAAAACAGATCTAATGATGTTAAATTGACCAATGTCATAGTAATACATTGCAAAAAATTTACTACGTTATTAGAAAGATATACAAGTTAAAACTGAATAATATTTTTTTATTATATTTCCGTAGTCTGGTGTTGGATTTCGTAATAGTGAGTAAAACGAGTCTTCATTTATTTTCTCAATCCGCCCCAAATATGCACCCTAAATTTTTATTTATAGATATACTAACAGATGTCAGTATTAAAAAATTACCTAAACTTACCAAGTGAATTGATATCACTATGAATATGTGGTCTATGATGTCACTATGAATAGAATATATAGGTAATATAAAACTACAGCAATAAAATGAATATAAATAATTTCAATACTAAAAGAATTTATAAATTAGATAGAAAAGTAGCTGTTTTCTGAAATGACATTTAAAGACATACTAGATAATACAGAAAATTTGAGGCCAAATAAACGATATTTTGTCGAAAAACGTTCTCCGAAATTGATTTTGTATTTTTAATTGATTAGTAATAACACCAAGAAATATAAACTGACTAGCCATTTTCAATTGTACTTGATGAAGACAAAAATAAAATAATATACATACATAAAACAAACTGCTGCAATTAAAGTACACCATAGATTCGAAATAACGATAGTGTTAACAAACAAAACAGGCCTAGAGTTTAACATTTATACCACCTACTTAAAAATTTATACAAACAAACCTAGTCAATAAAAGTATTAAATAGAATCTAATTTACTCCAGTTTTCAATCATTCTTTAGTCAGAATAAAAAGAAAATTTTATCGTAAATATTGATTCAAGATACACAAATAGCTCTTATTTCTAAATGTATAATTTTAATTTTTCCTCCAAGCATATTTTTTGAGTTTTTAAACATTTATATTTAAATTTTTTTAAAATTATATTTAGTACATTGAAGAATGTAGCATTATACACACATGCTAAACGCATTGAACGTAGTGACGGGCGTGATCTATCGATATTTTTCTTGGGACTTCTCTAGGATTACTAAAAATATCATTCAACTTCATTTCAAATAAAATTTATTTGCAAATGTATTTTTTTTGCTTAAGTAAGTTGAATTGTCATGTTTTAAGTATTTTATAGTCTATAATATAAAGATGATTGTGAGAGTAAACTGCTTCTTGGAGTGATTTGAATACTGTTACAGAAAATCAATTTTAATTATATCAGTGAATATTATTTAATACACATTAAATATTTTCAGCCACGGAACAAATAGCTTTGTTTGAAGTGTTCAGTAATTTATCAATCGTATGAATGAATGAGTGTAGTACGCACTATGATTTCATGCGGACTTAAAATATATAGGTGGCAAGAAAACGAACTAATCGGATCCCTCTGTCTAACTTACTGATATGCCTATTTGCGACAGTAGTACAAAAAAATAGATCAATGTCATTTTTTAAAAATTCATGTAACTATCACATACCTAGCGGTAAGGGTAAGGGTTTCGGTGTGGACGAAAAGAAATAATTTTCATCCTAATCTTAAATTTATAATTAAATTAGAACTTAAGGATGCTGTGATAAGGAAGAAAATGTGCAGAGTTATGTTGTTAGACAAAGTGGTCACAAATATTAAAATATTGGAGATTCTGTTATTGTTTACAATCAATCCCAATAATACCACCATCGCCATTACTGAAAGCACGTACAGCAAAATTAACGGTGTATACGCGGTTTGAAAGTAGTTTTGGAGAGATATGCTTGTTTTTCCAAAAACTATGTAAACTTCTTTAAAGAAAAAATTTTTTTTCTTTCAACTTTGGCGGGAGAGCTGGCACGTTTTGTAATTGTTAAACAGTGATCTGTCAGCTGTCGTCTGGCCTCCTCGACGCCTGACCCTGGCCGTCCATTTTTCTGAGGATTTAAAAAAATTAGTAGTGCAATAGTGAAATTCCTGGTAGCTGTGGTGACATTCGATGATGCATTGCGAATAAGCGCGGATATGGATGGCATGAGAACGTGCCCAAGCTACGAGGCCGGGTTCGAGGCGTGCGATCCTTTGCGGTCAGTTTTCGAGTGGTCAGGGCGAGGACCGGCGCGTGTGCTCAGACGGCGCTGCCGCAGCGAAGGTGTCGATCGGTCTCCATATGAGGATGCGACGCGGGAGTTGTATAGACCCGAATATCGCCAGTGCCGTGCATTAAATAAAAGCCACTTTACCTTAAACAACGGTTACGAGCGATTTGAGAGGTTCGACCACGAGTGTTCACTACCCGCTGAAAACGGCGACTACGTTATGGCACACGAAAGTAACTTACGCCATGGGTTAGTTTTGAAGCCATAACCTAAATTAATAACCTAGTATATGACAAACTATATAACAATAATTTTATTTTTCTATTCAGTTACCAGCCAGGAAGAACGAAATATCAGAGAACTAGTCCCATTCGTCCATTGTTAGTCACCACATTATCAAACAATAAGCTAGATGACAGCCGTCTACCTAAAGTTGAGGAATTGCTTGAGAAAGTGGACCAGGAAATGATAGAGGTTCCTATGACCAAACAGCCTTTAAAGTCAATACTCAATAATCCTTTGCCTAAGACACAGCCGCAAAGTATATTAAAGAAACCTAAAAATAGATCATATCAGGAATCCAAATCTGCATTAGAAGGACGCAGAAGACAGAGAGCATCCAGCGAATCTGATAATTATTATTGTAGTTTTCATCTTGGTTCATCCTTACCGGGATATGATGGGTAGGTTCTAAGGTTATATGGCATTACCTATAAATTATATAATATGAATCATTATAAATGTAAATCTAACCCACCATAATGTCATCTTATTATTATCAGGATGGTTCTGATGTTTTGACATAATGTTAACATACAATTTTATAAACTTCATAACACTGCTATGTGAAAAATCAAAAAAAAGTATGGCTTAAAAATATGTTCATATAACAACAATTGATTAATCTTCATTTCTTTTTCAGTCACCTTTCATATAGATCTAGTAACATGAAGCGTGCCAAAGATAATTCTGGTACTGGATATTCATATGGAACTGCTATAGCTGCTCTCGGTAATACTCCTAGGGCAAAATCTCCAACAAATTATCCTAAGAGCAGATGCAATTGTCAAAACCAAGTTATAGTTACACCTAAAGATGAAGCGTACAGAGTACATTTGTTAAGGACATCGGCTATAAACAGTGAAACTGTCAATGATGTACCCGTTGTTGATATGGTGAGTGTATTAAAATGTCACATCGCTAGCATATTACTAGTATAAATGAGAATACAATTTCTTTCATATAAATTGGTAACACTTATATTTATAGTTTTATAGTATAGTACTTAATATGCATTATATTATAAATGCCTTTGTTGTGAATTCTCTTTTTGTGGTTGTCTAGATTATAAACATATTGACATGACGACATGAGGCATTTTTTAATTTTTTTTGAATTTACATTTAGGCCTTAATAATATTTATGTAATCGCTATGAATAACAATTCAAAGGTTTCAATATTATAAGGTGTTTAATATGAACAATTCAAATTGAATTGTTTGTTTTGCCTACATTGATGTTGCCTAGTACCTTTTATTGTTCTGCACTTATCATTATATTTTCCAATCTCAATAAAATACATTCAGTTTATGCATGATTGTGTGACATTTTAATTAATTTTTTTTTCTACTTTTATTATGAAATTTTATTTTAATCACAATAATAAGGCTGATACTGTGCGACTATTAAATATGCTTTAATTGTAATGATGGAATAATAGTGTCCTCTTTTGTTTTGCATTTTGAGTAAATGTGGGAGGTCGATTTTAGGCTACTTTGTTAGTTTGTTTTTTTCACACTTTTTGCAGATATTGTATTTGTGAGAACTTTTTAGTAATAGTTGTAATCAATATTGTCATTCTTTCCCCGATATTTTTGTGTCTTGTGC
>DVQP01000682.1:0-20217 GCA_018231745.1 Danaus eresimus
TTGGCTCTCATATCCTGCTTCACAGTGTCCAGCCATCGCTTCCTTGGGCGTCCTGGGGAATATATATATACATACATGAATATAAAATTCATAATGTGTATAGTTTCGTATCTACGTTAACATATTATGTAAATGTTACCGCATTGAATATGAAAGGAGTGTATAAAATCAGTTGAGATTTAAATGAGATAAAAATAACTTTGTAATAAATCGAATGTCGTTAGAGAAGTTCCTACTTCATACATGCTGATGAGGTATCAAATCATTATGCATCCCTTATAAGAACAAACTAAAGTTTTATATCAGATTGATTTAGAAACAAAAATATGTAAAATTTATAATGAGATATCTATAAGAAAGGAACAGAAAGAACTAAAAATATATAAGATTTTTGATCAGAAGACATTAAGTGGTTGTCTATGATAAATATATAATTCGCAAATGTTGCCAATTCATAATTTGTTGTCCACAGCAAAAGTTGTGATGTGGAGTGTACTTAGCGTAGCGAAGTATTTAGTCGGAGAAAACTGAGTTTGAATTAAAGTATATTCCATTAGTATAATTTGAGGTAGAGGACACAAGTACTTAAATTTGTTTAGGTTAACATTGATGCACTGTTACATTTCAGGGGTGTAGATATTGAGAAATTTAATTTAAAATTATAAAGTTGACATCTAAGATTTTCGCGAGTCAATTAAATAAAACTAATATTTTTTCGGATTTACTACGCGATTTTGTATTATTTTAAAACCTTTGCTGCAAAGTAACCGAAACGTCGGGATTATGTAGTTTTAAAGTAATAAAAATTCGCTTAGTAAATTCGAAAATATATTAGTTTTATTAAAATTATAAAGTTATTAGTTAAATATTTCTGCAGAAATATAGTGAGTAAATACCCCTTAATAAAATAAATCTGTATAATTTATATAATATTCGTGATTACTCTCGAAATGTAATTTTATTACGGTAAAAATATAAATCGAGACCAACATTGGTGAGAAGTAAAATGGGAAGCATTGCCTGAACACAGTTTCAGCTTACTTTGTTATGCTAATCTTCATAATTCTTTAGGCGGGCGAAGTTTTAGGCAAGTTGCTTTTTTGGAAATAACTTTTAACTTTGTTGTAATTTGTGTGCGTGCCAGGAATGTAAGCTGTAATGAAGTATATTATATTAATCTAAAAAATACATATAAATTCCGAATAATTCAAATGTATTTCTTCGAAAAATTTGCAAAATTTAGTTTATATGAACATTTTATGAATGAATGTATGAATTGTCTTGTTTTCTTCTCTTCAAGTGTCCATTGCGTTGAGTAATAAAATTAAGTAACAATACTCTGAAGCTTCAGGCCTTGTTTGTTTGATGTGATAATTAAAATCGACGCTGAGAACATCTTTTCTTGAATTTAACCGACAGGTTTGTGAATCTCCCGACTTGCTCAAATTAACGAAGAAAACTTCACGATCAAGTCCGTCTACCTGAGAACACAAAGTAAACTCCGAGCCTTCGTAACTTATCCATTAACTTAAGTAGAATCTGTAGACAGCACGGAAGAATAGTGTACTTACTTCCCAGTTTTGCTACTTTGAACGCTAAACTTAATATTTTTATTATAATACTCAAACGACTCTTTCATGTACTCTATTGTTATCAAAACAGACATATGGGGTCTGTTGTTTTTTTTATTTGATTAATGTTACCTTAGAGTTATTTTTGTAATTTAGAAATTATAGCACATACGTGACAGGAATTCATCGCTGTTTCGAAAGCTTAGGATGTTATCAAACTTGCGAATCATCCTTTCTATTTTTTGTTATAATATTCAATATGATGTAGCGTAATATTTACTATAATATATGTAGCCTAATGTTTTATAAATGTAACGAACATATTTCTATTGATTTTTACATACTGCTTTTAATGTAATACATAGTTAATTCTAATTGGTGACTGTCAAGAACTTTGAAAATGAAACTCTAATCAAAATTGTCCTCCTATTGTCAAGGTAATAATAAAAATCTGAGTGTAATTTTACCGAAATCTTCATTAAGTTAGGAAATTTCCAACAATCTTCTTTTGACTCCGGGGTCTAAAATGAAAAATTATTTCTTAAATTTTTACTCCACTTAAAATCTGCACAACGTTGTAGTCGACGACCTCTTTATTATTTATGACAAGGAACACGAAACTCATCTCGAGTTATAAACTTCTTGGAATTTCTCCTGAAGTAATACAGAGCTATTATTATGATGTCCCCACAAAAAATATTCGTCCTGGCGGGTTAGGGTCGCCACGGGGGGAGCCGCGCCGTCACAATATAGTCGAGTTGTAGAGTTCACGATGAACAGACGTCCTTAACATCGACAAATATTTATAGGGCATAAGATCACAAACTAAAACAAACATTACTTAAATTAATTTAATACATGAATTTTAAAAACTTTAGGAGGATCATGTATAATTTTCTTGGATTACTTTAGAATTAGGTTTTGCTAGTATCACTCAAATCTAAAAGTAATAAGATAACACATTGATTTAGATACTAATTTAACATCTGTCTTAAAGCTCAATAATAACATTAACTATAAAAAGTCAAGTAGTTACATTCGTTTATAATGTAAGAGAAGCGACGGGAAAGTCGCTTTAAGGTACACTCAAAACTTGTAAAGTTTACTCAAAGAAATTACAAAGGTTATTATTTCGAAGTCTGTTTTACAAAAACTGGACGCGGGATGTTTACTAACTTCCTCAGGGGTGCTTCGGGACGGTTTTAAATATTTTTAATTATATTATATTAAAAAAAGAATAAAAGGAGCATTACTCAAGTTATTCTTAAAGTATACATTTGAAAAGACATATATAACTCCTTATTAAATTTAATCATCTGTGACATCTATTTGTTACACATATGTCTCAAATAGGGTATGAGAATAGGAAAAGTTTCTCTCATGTTTTTCTTCCAAACCACTTAACAAGCTGGCTTACGGAGATATGTTTGTGCCTTGCTTGCATTATGACACCGTGTTGCTATAAGATTTAGAGGGAATAGAAGTGAGGAGACTTTTTGGCGCCAGCTTCGAGCGCTCTTTGTTATAACTATAACATGCGTGTAAGAGACAAGGCGACAAAATGTTACACCATCGATTACATTACAATGAAGCCACTTTTATTCTGAAATTTCTTTGAATAGAAATATTATTATCAAATCTCTTTCTTAAGACTACACGTCGTACCACGAGAAATTATCAACTATTTATGTTCAGTCGAATATATGTTTTTTATTTTTATTTTGAAAAACTAATAAAAGTCTGAAAATTTAGGAGTAAAGCTGCTTGTACGCGAACATTTTAGTCGGACATAGATTTGTTTTATTTAGAAAATATATATTTTAGTTGATAAATGACCTAATTGTTTTATGATTGTTTAATTTAAAATTAAATACGAGAAACTTTGACAGTGATTTCAGGAAAGTTAGTGTCATAAAGTCTATGTTCGCTACCATGTATTTATTTGTAGTTTTGGCAGCCAACTCTAAAATTTTCCGATCTAAAATGTTATTCCACATGTTGTTGGTAAAATACCTCTTGTAGTTTCCGGAGTTTAAAGGTATGTCTTGTAAATTAAATATTCTATTAGTTCTTAAAAAAAATCTTTTTAAAATACAGTACATATTATGTACAACAATTCAATTAGTAAAACATTTTTAAGTTAATCTTTCAATTATTGAATTTATTAAGCTACTAGATTTAGTTTTAATAAAGCTATCGAAAGCTGGTTTTTCTATAATGATGAAAAACGCACAATACCTTAATGTAGGAGAAACTAAGTTAAGAAGCACAGCGGGCGATGTCTCAGCAAGGAGTAATATACGCTAACGGGCCGGGACAAGACAAATGTGTTTTCTCTCAGCTCATAGTATGAACGCCTCCCAAACCTCATTTTCCCATCCTTGCATCAAGATTAAAATCAATATCTTATAACGTTTTGTAATTTTATTTTTTTCCTATCAGCTTAACAGTAGCGGGAAGTTATTAATATTAATTGATTAAAAAAAACATTTATGAAGCAAGCCACGATTTATTTTATGTGATTCTCGATAGCCGCTGTAATTTTATATTTGAAGATTGAACGAAATATTTAAATTTAATATTTAATATTCTCAAATATTTCATCGAAGACCACATATTCTTTGATATACGTTTTCATACTTCAAAAAATCAGATACGAAATCAGGACTGAAATTGGGGATGAAAGAGACGAGAAATTTTATATTACCAATATAAAATTTTTATATTTGGTACGTTTCTTTTCAACCACGTAACGTTGCCGAGCATAGATGTAATATGAAGACAAGCGGTGGCATTCACGTTCGAGCTAGTTAGCAGCGCAAACTGGCTCGTCGTCGCCGTTCGCACAAATTCAATTTGCTTCGAATGCTGTGCTTGTGAGAGTAGACACAGGATCGACTGTGTAAGTGCACTAAGAATTTTAACATTTTTGAAAATTTGTTGCCAGTTTCCCCACGTTGTTTCATTAATTACAAAAAAATTGTATAGATTCCATTTAATATAAGCTTTTTTTACTGTAACATGACTGATCATTGATATGTTCCTTGTTTTTTGAAAATATGTTCTAATACTTTTTACCAAATTTGATCTATATTTAGTTGTGAAAATCATTACAAACCAACTGTAACCATTTTGAAATTATTAACGTTCTTTCAGATTCTATAATGAAAATGTCACTGGAAAACTTGTTGCAGATATTTCTCGTCCTCAGGTCTGTTATTTTCATCAGATCTTTATAGTATTTGTAAGTCCAAATATGAAACAGAATTTATAAAATACGGGACACTGAAAAAGTTCTTATAAATTTGAAACTTGTTATAAACGAGAAAATTTAAATTTGAAATTATTTTTGCATTCTGTAATACTAACATAGTATAAATCTCTGAAATAAAAAATTAACGTCAAAAGAAAGCTTTTAATCAACCTTCGGTGTATGATCTCAAGTTTGTTTTGTGTATATTACATTTTTAACGAGACTAAAACCACAGAGTGCGTGTGCATCATATTGACTTTGAATTCCATTTGATTTGACGGTGACCGTCTAGCGTATCGCTACCAATATTTGCATTTGAGTTGACGTGTTCCGAGTTCCATCCCCAGGAGTGTTAATATATTCATATGTTGAACACTTATATCTCTCCCGCTATTTATATGATGTTGGGTTTGGATAGTGATCAATTTATCTCGAACTCCTTTATTGACAGAGTGTCCGAGAATGTAAACACAAACTTTAAAATAAATATCGATCAAGTTATAGATTAATAAAAATATATGTACCTACAAAATATTGAAAAATAAGATCCGACCCATTGTTACCTTATATTTTTTACTCTCCTCTGTGTTAACTTGTTTTACTTGAACTTTTATTTTAAAATCTTTAATATATAAAATGAACCTAAGATGTATGTTTGGGATAAGTGAATACAGTTACGTCAACAGGCTTAATAAGAAGGTCATCTAATCGATATGCGGATCTGGTTTAGCAAACTTGGCAAATCGCCCGACGTGCACTAAATATAAGTTACCTCAATTTAATCATAGTATACGTTGTATTTGTTTAATAATGTGTGATAATATCAAAAAGTTAAACGTAAAATCAAGCACGAGCATTATATGGTGACTTGCGTTTTATCGAGTGTTAGCGAGATTAATGGGTCCCCGACGCTAGCAATTACACGCGCTATGCGGCGACATCATGGTTTTGTTGTGATCACCGAACCTGTGTTTAGCAATGACACGCCAAGTCAACTGTTCCGTGTTTATTTTAGGATGGGCACTGATTCAATTACAACAATATGCGAATGGTGCAGCGTTGGATTGGATGGAGTGTAAGTGTATTTGGGTGTAATATTTTTATATCCTATTATGTGATTTCAATATTTTTGTTTCATACTGTGATCAAATATAGTTTATAATTACATTCACATAGTATAGTTATACTGAAGTGTTTTTAAAACAATTTTTTAATGTTTTGGAAAAAGGAGCTTCGGAGCATATATATTCATTAGGGATGTAAATTAACATAATTTTCATCTAGACACCATGTTCTCATACATATGAAATATTCAAAACGGTTTCATGCTTCTTAATTATCTGTTTTTGTATGTCTACTGAAAGTTTTATATGTGGTTAAAATTTTATTTTAACATAAACTCGGCATGCATTTTAAGTCGTCGACTACATTTGACCCCGATGTTTTATAATTACGTTGCCTTTTTAAGCTATTGAATTTAATAACCACGACTGTATCACTTCTAATTCTTATTTTTCTCTCTTCTGTATAACACCATATCTTTGGGTATCGTAATAGAAAATATAGGATAGATAGGTATCGTAATAGAAGATATGGAGTAATAATAACAATTTAATGAACCACTTTAAATGTTTGAAATATTTATTCAATATTGTTCTGTATGGGTTGTTATACGTTATGTGACAATATCGATGCCATCGGCCAGCAACAGTATGCGCCGGTCACGTCAGCTGCGAGCTGTAATTACACGCTAAATGACGAACAACTAGTAATTTAGTTTGTCTACAAATTTTACGTTAGGAACCGAAATGTTTAACAGAGTCCAAAATTGTATCTCATTTAGCTCCACAAAACTTTGTGATGCAAATTCTGAATTAGTAAATTTTGTGTGTATTTAATTAGTTTCAATATATAGTTCCAGACAACGCTTACCAAATCAAAGAGGCCCATCGGCTCACTACGTGACAAAACCGGATAGTATTTGTTCCACTAAAACCGCTTTTTCTCACATTCGATGAAGATACGAGATAGTGGTCTTTTGGAATGAATGACCGGCTAAATCCTTAACACTCGCTGAATCTTTGAGTTGCAAGATCTATTTTCTCGTCGCTTTTTCCCTAACGCTTGTTTGAAAAGTCATTTAATATATTAGAGCCCTAGCTCAACATAGATCGCTCAAATCTGTGTTTGTGTAGGTGACATTAATGTTTGACTCTGTAGAATTAATATTCACTATCGCTTAAACAATCCATAGTATTTTATTAATAATTTACATACAATTATAGATTGGCCAGGTTTATGTTATTTTTATTGGATCTGCTTAAATAGTAAAAAAATCAAGCAAAAAATCAACGCAATAATCGAATATGTAATTTCAAACATAAATAAGACTTGCGTACAAAGCTTTTATGTACATATATATCTACTTTAAGTATCATAATTATATATACATATGTACATAACAGTCATGGATTTCATAAATCTATCCCACTCTCGGTATGTTCAATGATTAAATCAGAAGTAATAACAAAAATGTTACGTTAAAGAAGGCATCGGGAAAATGCCTCAAGAGGCTTGAGACAGGTGCAGAAATATTTCGTGATTTAATTTGGGATTTAGGGACTGCTCTATCGGATCTATTGAATCTTTTCACCTCATTCGTATCACAATATGTATTTTAACGGGAAAATTTACGCAAAATGTCATTAACAATGTTGTGTCGATTCATCAAACAAGCCGACATCGCCACACAAGTGGATGCCGCGCTCCAAACAATTACATAAAATATGTGCGGTAGTATTTTCGAGCTACAAATTGTTGATCAAATATCAGAAAACTGTTGTATTTTACGACAAATGGTTTTCGAAATACAAAATAACCACAGTAAAGCGCCCAGACAGTGAACAAACGCACAAAAACAGAATCACGCATGGTTGGGCGCGCCGCGAGCCACCGGAAAAATGAATGGTTATTTTGCAATAATTGCTAGACCCTAACAGTTATTGCACCTTTTGTGTACCCACTACCTTTACATACATCCTGATTTAATCGAAAATTCAGATTAACTTGATAAACAATTACAAACTATAAACTGGGAATTAAGTGCAAATATATAAGATATATTTACAGTGTATGTATAGGATCGCTGAAGGTATACCGTCTCCCGAACAGACGTGCTGCGTAGAGAATACCAAGCAGTCGAAGCTCGGCCTTAGCCAATATTGTGCTGACTCACACACCTCCGGGCGCCGACTAATATGCCCCTTTATCCTTTTACTTCCTTTTATCTACCTCCCAAACTTTTTAATTAACAATGTTATTAGACAGCGGAAATAATTTATCATAATATATTTTACAATATCGCAAGCAATTAGGATTGCCGGTGAAATAAATAGAGATGTATAACAAAGAGTTTTTTATAAAACTTTTTACTGTGATGCTACTTTTCCTCAAAAGAAAATAAATTATGAAAAATTAATGATTTCAAGATTACTTCTAAAGAACTTGTATCTTTAATACATTTATCATTGTAATTTCAAGTGATTCATAAGCAAATGAATATCACATGCTTTGAATTGCCTTTATTGATACAGAATTTATAATTCTGTCATTTGCATTTCAGTAATAATAGTCCATACTGATTTGTTTGTGTTATGATTGCAATTATTTTTATAATATTTACATAAGATATCAGAATATGAGTTATATGTAAAAAAATCATATTTTTTTAGATACAAAATAATAAACATAGTAGCAGGGAATAGAGAAAGTTTAACCGTGCGCTAATCCCGTTGAGAATACCCAGCGTTACTTCACGCTTCTTTATCGTACTGTTGAAATCGTACTTCTTTGTGAGTAATCCCTCCACGTCCCGAGGATGTCGCCGACGAAGATAGAGCACGATCTTCACAAATAATGTCACATGCGATTCGTTTCATACGACGTGACTCGCATCACCGCAGCGGTTGCCGTGCCATGCATAATGGAATAAATATGCTGCGGGTATGCCCACACATGGCCGTCGAATTAAGTGAACGCTATTTACTGCACGTGGTGAAACTTGCTTCTTTATGTTCCGCCAAGTTGCTTAATAAATATAGCGGTCCCTCCTCATTACTCTAGACATCTTGTTACATTTATTAAAAGTAATCACACCTTAATCTGGGCTGTACGTTAAATTTTGTGCTTAGTAGGTTATAAAATCAAACGAATCATTACTAAGTTAGAATATATGTAATTTGAGATAAGGTGGCATCTCATTCCAGATAAGACTCAGTACAACCCACGTCGAGAACCATCTAACTCGTTACGAGCCGCCTGAAGCGAGGTGTGATACAAAATCATCAATCTTACCCGAGATTGTACTATTAAATGCCACTTCGCTCTTTTTTCCCTTCTGAAGACCAGAAACAAATGTAAAAAGTTGTGTGATAAGTTCAATTTGAATTTGTAAAGCTCCTTTCAGCGTTTCTCGCCAGTTTATCTCGGCAAGGAAAGAACGTGAAATACAAAAGTAAGAGATAGGAAATGAAGAGGCGGAAAAAGTGTCGGGCGGGGAACGAACGCGGAAAAGTTGGCGTTATCCGAGAGACAAGTTAAATCGCAATTTATTAGGGCGTACGAGCGGGCTTAGTGACGACAGTGTCTACGCGCCAGGACATTCCATGTCGCCGCCGGTGTCACTGTCTGCCCGTCGTCCACCTCTCCTAACTTACATTCACCAAAAACTGGTCTGATAATAATACATGTTATGTTTTTTTACCCATATAAAAACACGAGACCTTATGCTCATATTTTTGCATCGTAAATAAAACATTATAATTGATTAATTATCAATTACTTAATGAACAGATGGCACATATACAAGTTTAAGTTTTGCTAGAATGTTGTTATAACGCTCCATTTCGCAAAAGTCAGAAAACAACTTAAATAATTTATCTAATTACTTCACGATATATCGTTTAATTAAGAAATTGGTTGCCTTGTAACTTTGCCAAGTTATGATAGGTGTAATAATAAGAAGGAATCTCTCTACAATTTAATTAGTAGAAAGTAAACGTTTCAAAATCTTTCCAAAATACGATAGATGTTTGTTGTTAAATTTTATACTGAACTAAATTATGTAACGTAATTAGTTACATAATAATGCAGAGTGAAAGAAGCTTGCAGTTGCACCTGTAGATATGATTAGGGTATGTACGTGCTCATGAGAGGGTTGTATTATCGCTCGTTTTCAGCCCCAAGTCTTCATATTCACAAATCCTTATTCGTACCCAACATTTATCTATTATGTTTACTAAGCCGTAACAATAACGTACAACAACAAACTTTGTTATTAATTTTTGTCACAGTTTGGTTTCACATCGCTATAAAAATTATTAAATTCTAACATTATTTTGTATCAATATAAAACCTTAGTTTTTTTGTAAAGTATTGGAAAAGTGTGCTACAAATCTTTATTAGGTGGACCGGATCACCAACACAGAGGATACTGAAACTTAGAAACTAATATTGCATAGAATAAATACTTCAGTATTGCTGTGATTGTAAAATTTGTGCGGTAATACGTGTAAATGATGAATGTGTTATAATTTTTTTTTAATTATATAATTGTTTTCGTCATTGTTGGTGTTAGTTCAAATGAGTATTATTTGTAAAAAGTAAACAACTTCGAGCCAACTCAAACGTAAATTTCTATTAATTGATTATCTTTTTTAATATCAACGATTTGATTGTGTTATACATATTTTTATTTCTCATATTTGATGAAATGTGATGTTATTAAAATCAGTAGTATTAGTTTTCATCCGTCAAGTATATACCACGATGAAAGCAGACAATCTATTTATTCCTGCAACAAATTGATAGAAGTTCCTCACTGGCGCCACTTCCACTCGCAACTTTCGGAAACAAACTTTTTAATTAGTCTAAGAGGACAAACAAGTTGTCTTCTTGCTAGCGATGCATGTATCTTTATAGCAAATAGACGTAAACTTTTTGAAAGGCTTAGCAAAATTGCTGTTCTAAATTTAAAAATTTATTTTAATTTTAATTCTACATTATGAAACTCTTGCTAATATATACATAGACTACCTAACTGTTAGTTCATAGATGGTTCCACGGGAATTCAATAACATAACAGTGGATTGTTTGTCTTATGGCGAGATGTTATAATGAATCGTCAACATGCCGGCTACGTCGCGTTGTTTCCACGTTATGAACTTCATTATCATGTTTTATTACCGCTATCGTCTATTTTACCGAACTCAACACAAGTGGGAAAACATTAAGCTTTGTATAGTGTAGCGCTAAGTGAAAATTAATTGTTCATAAGACAAAGAGCTCTTAAGAATACACATTCTTATATACCTTGACATTATCATCCAACCGGACATAGAAGTCACACAGATTCGAACTAAATATAACTTGCATTATTGGATAATTCATATACCAGAGTTATGAATAAATATTTCATTTTAAAAAAAGGTTAAATAATTAAGATAACCTGTATCAATCCCATATTTTCTTTATTAAATTGCAGTTATGAGTCAAAAATTTAAATTTAATTATCCCATAAAACTTTCATTCTCATTACAACACTTTAAAAGCCTTAATAGATTCGGATTGTTCGTTGTCTATCTAATATCAATAAGCTCCATACATCGTATGTAGGATGGCTCGGTGGCGGGCGACGCCAGCAGCCAGGCCGCCGGCGCCACAATTATACAGCCTCCGTAAATCATAAACATCAACCCCCCATTTAATCCAAATAGTCAGTCGTTAGTCGAGCAGCGTGTGTCTAATTTGTCTCCTGAACACGAGATTAATTAACATTAATTACATGACAATATTACAAATTATTAGTGCATGCTTTTGACACAATGATAAAACTACATAATTTTTATATGCGATCACAATTTTAAGCAGTAAAATATGTATTAATAAATAAATCCTATTCACTGATCTAATAAAACTATGTCTCTGTAACATGTATCAACTTGTATGCTGTTTCATTCATCTAGTTTTATTAATTTTTAGGCCATAGTATGCACCGGTTTCCTTAACTATATGTGCTCTGGCTGTAACAGAATGAAACATAAATTTTTATAGACCTTTCTATTTCGAACACTTTTACTTTTAATAAAAAAGTTACGCAAACAACGGATGATACGTTGGACTTGTTTCATAAAATAATAAATATGATACTAAGCTTTTAGTTTCATTGCTACATTAAGTAATTTTGTAGTAATCTGAGATATTATTTAATGTTAACATTTATATTAAGTCTGTGAGGAACGGATAGTTTCGCCTTGTTAGTAAAGGATTATAAAATAATGTTAAATGACTTGTTAAAAGACAAAAAGTTAATGTATTTATGTGACTCCAGTAACCAAAGAGCTGTCATCGACAATATTTTTAAAGTGCAGCTAGCATCAATATATATCGATCAATTTGCATTAATTTCAGCCCGTTTCAGAGTGCTTCAGCTCTCACTCAGTTTTATTGCTATTAGTTGCTGCGGTTTTATTTATACCCGTTATGAATACAAAAAGGATATCTTTAAAATATAAAATGCTAAATAACTCAATTTTATATTCTGTAGCTATCAAAAGTATTCTTAAAATGGATTTTTGCTAATGACTATATCAGTTTATTGCATACCATGATTTTGGATGTGACATTGGATATTATTTAATCGTTTAGGTAATCTCAAAGTTGTTATGAAAGTAGGTACATTGTTTGAAAAATTTGTGGAAAATAGCCTGCGGAAAAATTACGCAGCGAAGCGACGGCCACATGGCGCACGACGATACGCCCTACATAACTGATGACTTTCCGATGGTTATTCATTCGCCGGAACCCTCCCTTCTATTAAATACCATACAAACACATCTTTATTTTGGATAAATGTAACTATGATATATGGCGTAACTTATATTGTAGCTCCTCATCAATCCTTTACCATAATTACTATACCATATACGAGAATAATATTTCTCTAAAGTTTTTATTAGTGGGTCACAACTATCTGTCTAAACTGAAACTAAATTGGAGTTAAGCAAGAGTAATATCCAAAGATAGCAATTTATTCTTAGAGCGCAATCGAAGAGGACAGATGAACATTGAGCGAGCACTCAACAACAAACTTGATCGTTGAAACATTGCAATAACTCCCGTTTTGCAGTTCATTCCAGAAAACTTTGCATTTCGAAATAAATCACATCAACTTGCATTGCCTGTATATTTATAGTAAGTATTTACTATTATATA
Organism: Danaus eresimus; assembly: GCA_018231745.1. NCBI lineage: Eukaryota > Metazoa > Arthropoda > Insecta > Lepidoptera > Nymphalidae > Danaus > Danaus eresimus. The sequence continues at coordinate 13,096 of DVQP01000682.1, forward strand.
TATAAAAATTATTAATACTAATGTGACAAATTAGGAAATATTTGATTTTAACTGCAAAAATCGGATAATATTATTTGATGACCAGAATGTGTAGAGGTCACTGATTTTAGAACTATCGATTTATCGCTTTGATCGGTGTAGGTTAACAGGTTGTGAAGTAAAATATTTTATAAAAATATTGTAGGAGTGTAATGAGTCGTAGGGAATGTGATGCACTCAACCAAACAGTGGCAGCACAAAGCAATAGCAATGACGGTTCTGTCGCTTGGTTGAATCGCGTTTTCGCCTCCCAACCTTTAAATTGCAATAAAATCCCTAACGATAGATACAAATGATCATTCCTCGCAAGCATATAAAATGACATTCCTATGACAACAATGAGTGAGAGTCTTTGGTTAATATTTTTTTTTATACTTTGTACTTTGATCTCGCTAGCATATTTAAATTTAGCTTTAGACGAATAGGAATATATAAAAGACTTATAAAACGTTGATAGAATCTAAACGAAAATCGTCAGTGAGGTGCTAAGTAGCGGAGTTCAGAGGGCGTCCCACGGGAGCGAGCACAGTCGGGGGCCTTTTGTTAAATATTTTATGAGTCTTGCAACTCCATGACAAGTCACGAATGTGTTTCTTTGGATATTCGAGTACTTTTAGATGACTTTTTGGCAAACTATCTTCTCCATTTAATTTTTAAGGTAAGTTACCCTCATGTGACAGCTTAAAGGGGAACATATCTATCGTTAATAATGTTTGGTTACCTGCAATTTTAATGAAACTTTACTCGGGTTTCAATTCAATCAAATTGGCGATTAATTTTAGCCGTATTTGATTTTATTATGAACAAAAGTTTCAAGAGCTTTACATAGTTTTTAATTTATATGCGAAATATTTTGTACTAGCTCTAATCCAGGTTTACAAAGTCCCGTAATTTTTTATAAACTTCTTTGTAATGAAAAGAGGATTACAAAAACGTAATCCTGACCCTCTGCTTAGGTTGAAAGCAAGCTCGCCAAAAAAGGTTGACAGAAATTACGCGGCAGACGGTTAAGCAGTCGTTTCCTTCACCTCAAATACAAATTAACTTTCTTTTAACCTCCTAAGCCTAATATTGCTGTTTCCTATTATATGTTCTTGTTCATTTTTTGAGTCCTACATCTTCTTTTCCATACTAAGGCTATAACGTCAATGTTTATTATCCTTACAAACGAGTAGTTTTATTTGATATGTATTGAATGTTATTATGAAGCCATTGCTAGATGAGAAAAGAAAAGGGGAAGAATATTTTATAGAAGCAGTTAGAAGTCAGATATTTCAAAGTACCGTTTCATTCGTTCGCTGAAGAGTTTCTTTACTAAAAATGTTCGGAGGCCCTTTCAATAAATTCTTTTCAAATAAATTTTCCAAAGCTGTATGAAACTGTATCTTAGTTTTTTATTTTTAAAACGATAAATCTGTAAGAGTGCAGGTTTTTTTTAATTTATGTGCTCTAGATTTGTTTATAACATAAATAATTAAATACAAGTTCGTTATTATTATATTAATAACATCGGGTTTGTAAATGATATATGTAAGACATGAAAAGAATGAGTGTGTAGGAAGTTTTAATATCTATTCCGATTAGATTCAGTGTCAGGAAAGAACGTAGATAGCGTCGGCGGAGCTGGAAGGAAATATTAGATGGATCGGGCTTCGAATACAAATATGGGAAGATAGGGAAATCCGATTTACCAGAAGTCCCAGACGTGTCGTTTTATCGGACTCTTTTTGAGATACATATCACATTTTAATAAGACAAGATATACAGTGTCTGTAAAGTTGTTTTACAGCTGATTTACGATTCGTTTTTCTTTAACTTAAGATTTTAAAATATAATATTTTCATAAAAATTAAATACACATTAACAAAGTGTAGATAATAATAACTAAAAATTTGAATAAAAGTTATAGGACCTTTAGTGAATTTAACTTTAAATGTCCGTTGACGCTTGTAATACCCTGTAATTAAATTCTGCCGGCTTTAGATTCGTCCCACATCTGCTAGACTTTGTTCCAATGTACACGTGTGGAATTCAACAAGTACAGAAAATGCTTGTGTTATTGTTTTTGTAATATGTTCCTTACAAAATATTTACTATTTTCAGGAGAATATTAAAAACTAGATTCTATCAATATTAGTGAAAGTAATTGTAATGTAATGGTTATGAAGCTGAAACTTAAAAATAGAGTACTACTATAACGAAGAAAAATTTGCATGCGCCTTCAATTATACCAACCCAAATGCTTTATTTCAACTTAGAAGTATATTTTTTTTAGATCCAACAACCGTCAGATTTAAATAATTACGTTTACATTCACCAGAATAGGTATGAAATTTGGCGTCAAAACAGTATTATATTAATCAAATTATTATTTTACCTCTGTTAATAATTTTATTATTACATTCTTTTCATTGTGACTTTCATAATTTCTAAAGATGAAGGTCTGGAGACATCCCGCGCGGTTTGTTCCGATGAATTTCACAACTGAAACTGGTCTTCGGTGTCTTGTTCCGCTGCGGGATTGTTCTCACTAATTAAATCTCGCTAGGGGACAACGCGGTTTCAAAACGACCTCCTCTTAATTATTGTTACGACTCTTAACACTTGTCTTACCATCCCTTCGTTTAATTCAGAAATTCTTTAAACTTTTATGGTGTTATAAATTTATTTAACGTACTATGAATGTTAGGTCAAAGTTTCGGATATAGCTCCCTGTTATAATATATCACGATTTCTTTAAGCCGACTTAATTTTAACTCATTTTAGTACTTGCTTCATGACTACTTATTATAAGGCAGACTTTATATTGACGTGCATGTGTAATAAAATTTTTAAAAACGATACTTATATATAAGAGCTTATTAAAGTTCGTGAAAAATTTAATTATAAAAGGTTATTTATTTAAATATGGAAAACAAAATATCTGGTTTAACAATTTCCTAATTATCCATAAAATAAAAGACTTTCTAGGATGACATAATATGTATGCAGATGTTGAATAAAAATCACGTATATATTTACAGAATAAATTAGAACATTATTTATTTCTGATGCAAAATATAAACTTTTTTATGAGGTATAAATCAGGAAAGTGATTTTATATATTTCTTCTCGCTAAATTAGTTGTTTGCGGTTCTAAATTTACACAAACAGATAAAGCCGTGAGCTCGGCAGTGCGGGTCGTGGTCTCCAGCTAGCACAAAGGGCAAGAGCTGTACGGACGGAAAGTTTTAATATCCCTCCGATTAGATTCAGCCGCAGCCTGGGACGAACGGAGGGGTTTCAACAGAAATATTTTACTATTGAACACAAATACAAATTTCCGAAGATAAGTCGGAGACGCACCGGATTACTGGACGCTACGTTTACGTTTTATTTCCTTTTTCGTCGGTTCTACGAGTTTCACTAAATCCTGAGAAACTGCCGAAGATTTACTAGTGGTGCTTAGGATTTTATGGCGTTTTGATTTCTCTTCCTTTTATCTAAATTGCCGTGTATAGATTTTGAGTATAAGATAAATTTATTGAAGACCATATTTTCTATTTATCTCTATATTTATCTAAATTTACCGTTATAATAAAATTGGATATGAATCAGTTTGGTAGATGAAATGTTTTTATGATAATTTGATTAAAAAATTCTAAAGGTAAATTAACATAAAATTTTGTAATAAAAATTCCTACTTCAAAATTGCCCTCCGTAAAGATTATTTTTCGGCTGTCCGACCGCGTCTATAGAGTGAGGGTGAGTCCCGTGGCGCACGAAATGGGGAAGATTCTGAATCCATATTCGATCGACAGAATCTGCACTGAGCCGAACTGACAAGATGCCGATCTATTTTGCATTTATATAAACAGCTTCCACCTTTAATATACGGTAGTGACAGTTCCACTGCTTCGTGCTATTTCATATTTTTTCGCAATTATCCCGAACGATATTTTACTTTCATAAGCAGTTCTGTTATAATATAATGTATAATTGTCCATCATTTATAACAGGTTATTTGTCACTATTTACTACCCATTTATGTGGTGATACTGACAGGAAATGGGAGGCGGGAGGGTGCGGACTGGACCTTCATCAAGTGGTTGACTGGTATTAGAGCGTGCAATTGTTTCACTGCGTTACATTCCACGGCTAACACAACACATATTTCACTCACAGATTTCTCGAATTAGCTGAACATATTAAAGTTTTATTTTAGTTTACATCGTTTATTGTTCTGTGTGTTCATGTTCTGAATTAATTTATGCCATTTTGTTGTATCAATCCTCTTATATTACACAATAAATAAAATCCCGAAAGACCTGTTTGTATAAGAGGCATAATTACAAATCACTCCTGGACAAAAAAATTCTCATGTTTATGCGCAGCGGGTACGTGCCGTAAAAATAATTCGACGCTATTCGGGGATCGTTTGTAAAACGTCACGCGTAAAACATATTATAAAGCCAATAAAACGTGTTTACAAGGGTGAGTGGAGCGGTCGTGTTGCGTTGCCTCGCGATATCCGTAAACATTTTAGCGTTGCAATAAATTTAACATTATCCTACTCACAAGACATTCTGTTTTCTTCCGACCGAAGATCAGTTGGTTTGCGGGTGTAATCTGGTTGACTCGGATTTCCTTATAGGGATTACGCAATTATGTTTCTTTGGATATTCTTCGTTATAATAACAATTTTATTCCTTCCGGATTTACAAAGACTTTATTTTTTTATATCAATAATAAACATGGACATAAAATAATACGTATAACATATTTTCGTCAAATATAAAATATGTGACTGGGAAACATCAAAAAAATATTCATGTTTATAAGGTATGTACTACTATATATTCATTGTTATTTTTGAATACGTAACTGTTAAATATAAGGAAATCTTTAAATATGTATATCGTGAATTTTAAGTATTTATTGATCCCGTCAGATAGATTCAACCAAATAGTTAAACATATGCATGTGATGACTATGATATATTATAGGCAAACTTAACGTATAAAATGCAGTAAATTCAGGATTATTTACTAACACAATACATTAATCAGACCGAGTCTACACTGCAATGCCCTTTTGCAACGCTGATCCACTTTTCTACGGATGCGAGATTAAAGGGGAGAGTAACAAAATGAGAAATGGAACGATTTCAGGACGCATTGTTGGCCGACCGGCCGTTGTCGGATTTATGACAAAGAACAGCCGGATGATTCAATCAGGCTAGTTCTTTAGTTTGTTATATTCATGTTACAGTCGGCATCTACGAGACTTATTGTTATGAGCCCGTTGTCTTTTTGTATGATTTATACATATTTAGGGGTCTTTGTGGAGATATGTATCTATTTGGTGACGTAAATTGGTTTTATTTTAGGTAGTAGCTCATAGTAAATATATTTACACTTCGAAATAAGTTTGACGGGTATAATTTTTGGATATAAATATATTTTAATTTTTTTTCATATTTTGCTTTATACGAGTTCTAAAACTAAATATGGATGTTTAAAATTAAAAAGAAAAACAAAAGTGGATTAACAAATGTCACATAAAGACCACGCTACAATTTTATCTAACTTTTCGTTGTTTGTTGAAGCCGTGCTATTAATATGTAAATTTTTACTTATGTATTTGATCTAAAATATAATGCCAAACAATTTAATATTGTTTATAAAGTAATAGACCTCGTGTATCTTTAGGTTTTCTTTACGTTGTTAATCACCTTAGGTGGATTCTTAACTTAGAAATTAGTAACCTTGTTACACATAAAACTAATATATTTCGGATTTACTACGCGCTTTTTTATTACTTTAAAACTACATAATCCCGACGTTTCAGTTACTTTTCAACAAGCGTGATCACGGGCAGGCACTCACATGTGTGTCTGTCCTTATTCACATCTCGTCTGCCCGTGATCACGTAGTTTTAAAGTAATAAAAAATCACGCAGTAAATCCGAAATATACTAATTTTATTTAAATGACTCGCGAAAATCTTGGATCTCATTATAACATTGTTACACGTAATAGTCAATATTTAAATAGGGTTGAATTAAGAAAGTAGATTGTTATATTTATTCTTGATTAAAGTTCTTCGATCTATATTCGTCAATAATACATCAAAATTGATTATTTTATTTAATAATTTAACAGTTATTAGTTACAATATTAAGTTATTACAATTTTCCGCAATCGAAACGAATTTTATTTGAATAAGGTTAACCAATAATATGCTATTAACATCAACAATAACTGATTACCGTGTGTTACACGTAAAATGCTAATTAAATAATTACATAGAGTTTTAAAAGACTTAAATATTATGATTTCTTACATTTGATAAGTATTCTGTTAATCATAGTGCAATGCCCTTATATATAATATATATCTTTGTTATATCGGTATTCATAATTGCAGATATTAAATAAGATATAATAAAATGTTACCAATTAAAATATTTTTTGATTTAAAATTTAAAACATTTAAAACTTCACAAACCTCTGTTTTAAATTAAATAATAAAATTTTTTAGTATTAATATAATAATTAAAAGTAATTTTGTTGCTCACTTATCCATTATATTTTATTTTTTCAATACAAAATAAAAACCAAAAAGTCGATACTTTGGGTTGTTTTGTTTTATTGTAGTTCTTATTTTGTAATTTTTCTTTATATTTTTAAGTTTAAAACCCGCACTTGACTAAATTAATAGTTGTTTTCTTTTAATGTGTCACTTCAATATTTAAGAAATATAATTCCCTTGAATTACATTCCGAAAACTTGTTTTAAAAATTAAGTTATGGAACAGGGTTAAATACGTGCTATTCATATCTTAACGGACTTCTACAATAAAAATTAAATGAAGTCCCATTTAAGATAGTAGTAGAAGAAAATAATCGACATGATAAAAGAATTATTTAAAGTCTTTGTAGTCTTTAAAGCGAACCTTGTTATATAGACTTGTAAATATGTATATAAAAATGTGAATATATATACATTAAAGGAACAAGGAAGTCAATTAATAAAAAAGACAAATTCAGCATACAAAGGCTCTACTAAATTAAATTCTTTTAATAAGAAAATATAGAATAGAAA
>DVQP01000683.1:0-20217 GCA_018231745.1 Danaus eresimus
TTAATACTTTCAAATGAAAATTGTTTCAGAAAATAAATTTTTAGGTAAACATATATATATTTATTAAAAAATGCATTTCCATGAGTTTAAATGAAGTAGAGAATTATTGTAATTATGTATATCAATCAGTTAATTTGGAATTTCGCTGTATATGAGAGAGACCATAATTTTAATGTGTTTCCCAAAAATATATCAGATTATTTATATTTGCTGTAAATTATTTTATAAATCGTATCAAGTACTCTTTTCAGCATATAAGAAATGTCTGTGCTATGTCTGTACCTAGGTACTTAATAGAAATTTCCTAGCTGTCAACGTCATAATAATTTAGTTGGACGTTTGCACTTGCCGAATCTAGATCTCGGCCGGGGTGAAGCTTTTCGTTTTGGGACTATCTCTTATTCCTTTTAGAGTCATCTTATTTTGTCTTGTTTTCATAGTGAAAAATTTTATGCTGAATTGCCTGATGGTGTAAACAGGGAGTGTAGGAAGTTACATCTGCACATTAATTTGATTAAGGTGAGTTTGGTATTTTTCCTATTTGGGTGGTATTGCGTTCACTATACTTCAATGAAACATAACTTAGTTTATTTGCGTCCAGTTACTGTTCTTTAATGATTATTAGTTGGAAAAGTGATAAAGGTTGATTGGTAAATTTCTATTAAGGCAATATGGAGGCGTCATACCAGGGGGGAGTATCGTTTGAAGACAACGACAATTTTAAGCGTCTGTCATCGACGATTGCAAGCAATATTAAAAAAATATCGCAGAATGGTGAGTTTACATTTCTTAGAATATATTTGAAATATTAATCCAATTGCACACTAAGTAGATTTGTTTAATTAAATTTATACTTAAATAAGAAAAGTTATTCAAAATACATTATTTCCTCTTTTAATAAAAGAGTATTATCATATGTACAAATGTTCATTTAAACTATTTTTTTTAAATTCTATGGCTGAAAAATGTTTTGCAGTGTCCTCTATGTCAAAGATGGTCAATCAGCTCCAGACTCCTCAAGATTCACAGGAGCTGCGGAACCAATTGTGAGATAAATGTTTATTTTAATTTCACAGGGATCTTCAATCTGTTATTCTGGATTTTTATGTCTATCTTTCAGGCGCCAAATACAAAATTACACCCAAAAGCTGGCGAAGGATACATCGGCGTTGATTATGGAGCTGATGAAGACTCCAACTGACATTCCTGCTAATAAGCTTACAAGAGAGCGGCTGAGTGATGAGTATATGACCACTCTCAATGCATTCCAAGTCAGTTTCTTAACATCTCTTGTAACTTTATTACCGATGTTGAATGTTTGAACTGTTATAAGAAAAAATTTAGTGTATGGTACACTAATGTATGTGTTTTATACACATGTAATTATAGTTATTAAATTGCAAAATGTTTGAGCTTATCAAACTTTGTATGATTACATTTGATTATTCAGATTATAGGATTTAAATACACAGAATACTATTAGTAACAAAGCATTTCAAGTATTTTAAAACTTTATTGTTTAAAATTTTATTAGGATGTTTGTTAATTATATATTTTTTATATTTATTATATCAATTTGCAAAAAGACAACAGACTGTAGAATTACCATTAATGTACAGTGAAAAATCAATTGACAAATGAAAAATCTTTTTTACTCTGTGCTGTACATTAGGTTATAGAAACTTAGAATTTTATGAATTTTGATTAAATAGTAGCAAGAGTCATGAAGTTAACAAAGGTTTTTATGTCCAGGCCACCCAACGTTCAGCGGCTCAGAAGAGCAAGGATGATGTCCGTAAAGTCAAAGCCCAAAATATTAACATCGGAGATCCGTTTGCTCTTGGAGGTTAGTGATGAATAATTTTATGGTCAAAGTTTTAAACGGGTTTTAAAGAAACAGGTCTAGAGAATTTTAATAGTTTATAAATAAATTATAATTTGAACCATGATTTTTCTTAGTTTCGAATATATTTGTGTGATAAATGAATAAATTTCAAATTTTTAATGATATTAGCACATTCCTGATTTTTAAAACATAAAATTATAACAATAACATATTGTAATATACATTTTTTCGTAACAATAAGGAATCCTAAACCAAATGGTATTAATTGAATGTGATTCATTAAGTAGAATGACCATACGTCAACATTGGATATTTCATATCACGAACAATAGAAAAGAAGGAAAATATTATCGTTGTTTTTTATCGTTTTAATATAAATACGTGAAATGATAACATTCAACATTAATACAACTTTTTTTGTACCACTTTTCTACAATATGTTAATTAAATATGATCTCTATTTTTATCTAGACATAATTAAGCTAATTTTTTAAATTTATTGTTAAAGATGCTGTAAAATTTTGTAGCTATGGAAATTAAAAATATGTTCATATTTTATTACTTCGTGTCTCATAAATATTGATTGATATTTATTACGGCTATAAACAATTTTAATCATTAATATAAATGTACTGAATTTAAATTCTTTACAAAACTGATATTTATGAAAATGCTTTGAAATATTTCGTGGGTACAATTATGTTCGAGACTCAAGTAGTGTGTAGACTAACATAATGCGTGAGACCTCGGCGTATGAAGTGAATGAAGTTTACGTCATCGCTTCCACTGACAAAACCTTGCGTATTGATCTTCACTTCTATATACTTTGTAATAGTTAGCCGTTTTATTTATATATCTCAGGATTGCTCCTAACCATTTTAAAGTACTTTCTTACATTGAAATTAAATACCAATGCAAAATATTTCGGATTCATTAAAGAAAAGTCAGCATTATATATGTCGGAGTAAGAAGCACTTTGTCATTTTATTTAAAGAGTGACGACGGCATGACTGACGTCACCCATGACTGTTTTCTTGACAGACGTCAGGCTCTCGGACTCTTGGCTCTTAGACTTGAATGTAACCTCGTAGACGGTTTGACGAATCCCTCACTTCGAATGGGTCCAATCCCTGTAACGGCTCGAGCAAGAACTATCACTATATTCAACAGTCGGCTTAACCACTTTGCACTTTCATTTAACTAATAAGAACACCCACAAACACTTACTACTTTATATCAGACTTTAACTTGCGCTTGTAATCAGATAATCTTCCTCCTGGCTCTCACGCTACTGAGTCTTCACCACAAACGTCTCCGCATATAAATGTTTCTTGTGTAGTCATTACATACACTATTAATTTTTAAATAATAAGTTACTATGATTAATCGTAGTAATTCAAATAATGAACAATCGTTACATAAGTTTGCGTGATCAATTAAACAAACTAAACTATGTATTTTTACCTAAAATTTATAGAAAACATAAATTAATAACGTAGATTACATAATGGTTACACTTTAAGTTTGTGCTTCACAAAAACTTACAGATTGACTTATCTCTTCATATTACATATCACGATGTGAGTTAACATTTACTATTCTTCAATACAAATCATACGACGGTCTATAAAACAAATAGTTCTGTTAAAGAAATTACTAACGCCATAACATTGTTACCCTCTGAAGAAAAATACTTATGAAACAACTACCCATTATAATGTTTTTAAACGTCGATGCGCCGGCATACATAATTTTATTGAGATTGTTTTAAGATATGAAAAATAGAAGTTCAATGACCAGATAACGATAATTTCATGTTTGCTTATACAATTGTTGTGAATATTTATTCTAGAAAAATTTGGACTTTGATTATAACACATCCGATGGTTAAACGGCAGAGGTACTTGAAATACCTCAGATGAATGTACATGTAGATAAATAACATCATAGTTCAGTTAAACGTTTTGATCCAATATGTCCAAGAATGTCCTTTCTTGCACGTCCGTATTGTCTTCCTGTCCTTATCTTAACATCTACAAACATATGACTAAAACATGAACACAAGCAAAATAAACGTAACGCCCAGATCTCTTTATAATCTAAAAAGTTGTTAAGAAAATGATTGCATTAAATTTTCTTTTGTCCTTCTGCTGTTTATTCTTTCAACTTCTGTTTTCTCAACATTATAAAGTACGTAATGGATTTAAAATTAATTACAAGCAAATACTGCTATTGCATGTTTATTCATGCTCTACCAGAAGGAACCATTATAATCATATTTTCGTCACCACTGCTAGTTTGACATGAACAATTTGATTTGAGATTATTATTAGTGCTTCTGGTGAATATGTTATAGGCGGAGAGGGCGTTGAACTCGGCGAGCGTGTCGTGCGACAGTCGCAGCTGTCCGCTGGTTCAGAGCGTGAGCTGCAACAGTTGGAGGAACGCGAGAGAGACATACGACAGCTCGAGGTTAAAATACATGACTTGCTTAATATACAGGCATATGTCCTTCATAGATTTTGAAGCACAGATATTGTGGCAGTTAAGCTATTCTTTCATTAGAATTGCAGTCAGATAGGCATTAATAAAAAAAACTATAAGCTGTTAACTTTCCTGTATATTTAATTCTAAATGAAATGTCCATTACAGAACGATATAATGGACGTGAACCAGATATTTAAAGAGCTTGGATCCATGATTCACGAGCAAGGTGCCGTGGTCGAGTCTATAGAGTCGAACGTAGAGGATGCGGCCACTAACGTGGAGTCGGCCGCCCGCGAGCTCAGCCAGGCTGCCACCTACAAGGTAAAGTCTCGAAGAAGTTACATTAACAATCACAAATAACAAACCAGAGAGCACTTTCACTGGTAACAAGAACATTATAATGATGACCTTTAATAAAAGTAACTTCACCAAAAATTAACATCACACAGAACTATCACAATCATAGTCACACTACCATCATAATATAAGACAATTCTATAACAATTTTTTTTGCGATTTCAATAGCAGAATAATGATATATAATAACTTACATCTGTGACAAAATCGGCACTAAAAATATTATGACTATATTAACAAACACTAGCAGTATATAAAAAGGTTCTGGTGGGTAACAATTCCAGAACAAGATGCGCAAGAAGAAGGTGATCCTGTCAATGATCGTGATGGTCATCGTAGTGGTGGTGCTGGTGCTGTTGCTGGGTCGCTGAGATTGGCTTGCCACCGTGCTGTTCTGGCTCGGTGTGCAGTGCGCTATCAACTACACGTACGACCTAACATTCTATGATGTGTATCTCATCATATATCATACACTCTTCAACGAATAAACACGTCGTTGGACAGTTGAATGAAATACTTTTAGCTTACCATTGTTTCTATATATAATATATAATTTTGTGAGCTGTCATACATTTAGTTTATTTAATTTTCATAATCACAATAAACACACCAATTTTATTTAAGATTATCACCAATATTCCCCTTGATTCATATTTTTCAGGGCTGGTATAAGTCGTAAATATATTATTGCGTAGAATAATATTTCATATAGATGGATTTACATATTTTCTATATATTGCATGAGTATTTATAGTACGCCAAGCGAGTTAATTAAAAAGAAATCAGTTTATATTTTATTATTTTTAATTCTCTCAGTATGTCCAGCAAGCGAACTTATATGCTTATTTAAACTGGCCTAACATTTGATTAATTTCGATTCCAATTCAAAACCTTGTACGTTAAAGTATTTCATACCTACATATTTAATCACTGCATCTACTTAGATTTAAGATATATTTAATCATTTTAGAAAATTACCGCTTGAAACTTTCTAATGAATTCTTTATTTATGTTATAATTATGAGGAAGATGAAATGAGATTTTGTTTATTATGTTATTTTAATATATTGTTTAGGTGCTGGATAAAATACTATTTTTGTGTGCAGTCATCCTTTCTACTCATAAGAAAACTGATTAAGTGTAACAATTAGTTATTTAACTAGTATGATAACTTATATAAGATGCTTTTAATACTGTGAGGCTTTTATATAACATTTTGAACATTTCTACAGATAAAAAATAATCATGAGTACATTCAACATTAAATGTTTGGTATTTTACTTCACACATCTTGAAATCTATCAATGATAAATTTATTATACATTTAAATACAAGTATTTAAGAATTAGAATTACGATATCATTAAATGTAACTTTTATGATATTCTGCATGTCTGTATATAATCAAGTTAATATCCATTGACTCTGTTAGACGAGTTTTTTAATGTGTAGTTGTAAATTTATTTGCATAATTATTATTTGTCTCTTGAAAGAGATGACGCGTTTTATATATGTATATTTATGTACAAGTATTCAATGAGACTTAGATCTTCATGTTACTCGTTTATTCAATGTATTGGAAAGTTTATACAATCCAGTCTATGTTAGAATACCAACCTCTTTTGAATATATCCGTCGTCAAAAAAAAATAGACTTTTATTTCTCCTTTGTTTATTCCTAGTAGTCGGAAACAAAATAATTCTTATATATAAAAGTATTTTCTTTGGTGCCATTTTATAGCTTTAATATTTTATTAGTTAATCATTTAACTTATAGTGGTAGGACGTAGGCTCTGCGTGTATCTTATGATAGTAAGTTTTGCTTGCGAGCGTAGTTGTTTTAAGTAAGAAGTTTAATATTGCACTTGCTGATCTGTTAAATGGCGATGTTATTTATAATGAGAATGCTACGAAGATGATTGGCTTGCAAAAGATTTTTCCTTTAATAACAAAAGGCAATTTGTTTTAAAGTATTCTGGCATCCTTTGAGTCAAGAAAAACTCTTTTAATAGTCTTAAAGGTGTAAAGGAATTGTAAAAAAAAATCCAACCCCACACTAATGAGATCTTAAATTTTCGCGAGTCATTTATATAAAACTAATATATTTTTGGATTTACTACGCGAATTTTTTTATTACTTTAAAACTACAAATCCCGACGTTTCGGTTACTTTACAGCAACCGTGATTACGGACAGACGAGATGTGAATTTTAGTTCCCTGTTTATTAGTCACTATCTAATCTGGATGGTAAAAAGTGATGATGAATTTAGATTTTTTTTTTGTAACAATACTGCCAGTGATACACAAGTAAGTTAAAATTGTTCTACGATGATCTTTTGTAGAAAGTGTGAATTGTGAGAATTCTTTCAAAAATAAACTCAATTAAAACTCCAAACATATTACACGATACTATCAATTAATTTTATATCGTGTTTAACACAAATTTAAGCTCATAGGACAGACTGCTAGTGTTTTATCACTTTCAATGTTACGCAACTAACGAGATCAATTTGTAGTTATAAATAATCTTAAGATGTTATCACTGTATGATCGTTTTGTGTATTGACAATAGATAAAGTCAAAGTTGCTTATGATAAGACTAAAGGATTGTAAATAAAACAGCATTCTATTATAAAATCACATTTTAATATTCATAATAAAGTCACACAAATAATTAAAATTAAAAACTGTTTGCTTATATTGAGATTCTAAAATCTTTGATTTATTGATTATACATCATTATTCATCTACGAAGGCTTTGCGGGTGCTTGTGAACAAGTGACGCGTTCGTCCCAAGCCCCTCAGCCAGTACTACACTACGAGAGCTACGGAACGGCTACCAGAATTTAATCCGTCTTCATCTACACTATAAATAATTCACTAACTTGCACTCTCGTCGCCAAGCGAGTGTAGAACCGCAGAACTAAATATACTATAAAAAAAATAAATTAATACTGATAAAAAACGGGTAAAATAAAAATGTATCCAAAACCGTCTCACTCATACCGTGACACTAGTGCCTAGCACCCGGTAGTACCAAGTCTTTAATAAATTTAATTTCACATTACATGCTCAAATATGTAACCGTGGTTCCTAATAATATTCTTAAAATTTACTTTGCTATATAAAACTCTTTCTTCGCTGTTCCCATTCCTTTGTTGTCTAACCTAAGTTGTTGTCCTCCAGATATGTACACTTACAGTTTAACCTCAGCCTCAGCTATCCTAACTCCTCGATGTGATCATAAACAACCGCGTCCAGTTTCATACAAGGAAATTCAATTCATAATTGAACTAAATACAAACTAAAATAAATAAAGCTCCCTAAAAACGTATACTAACAGCCAAGCGTGATTTAATCCTAGGATATTCGGAATATAACAACCGATAGATTGATCAAAAAACTAATTGACAGAAAACAGATATGATTGTTCAGATGAATCAAAATAACAATACCATATGCTTAATTAGCGCGAGCGTGCGTGAGTGGCGGGGGTGGTAGGGGTGGGGGTTGTGTTTATTTGGTGTGTGTGTGTGGGTGTGTGTGTCGAGGTGTGTTGGTAGTGATCTAACAGACCACAGCCTCCGAGATTGGGTTCTCAGTGATGCGGATGACGGGCGAGTGACGGCACACACGAGCGTCAGACAGCCGGCGGAACAACACGATCTTGGTTGGAGATAACGGCGCCACTGTCGCAAACACACATACAAGCGATATGTTAGTCATTCCGGTACAAATAACTGATGCTGTTAGTAAGTATACCGGTGTACGGCTCTATATTGTTTATATTTAATTTCAATTACATGCAATGGTATATTTAGATTAAAAAAATAATAATTGTACTGGTTATAGTTGTTAGGAATTTTGTGTCAAGTGATAAAAATAAAAAGTTTAACATAGATTTCTGCATGAGCACAAATTTGTAAAATTACGAACATTTCTTTGAGATGAAATAGGAAGCTACTGATATTGAATAGAAAAAGTGGCTTCTATAATATCTTGAGAGCCAGCTTCTTTTCTATTTTTCAAATAACTGTATAATATATTCCAAATCTCTGGTGGCCATGCTACAAAAATTATAAATATCTTCGTAGTCCTTTTGACGTAAAACAAATTCACGTGCAATTAAATGCGGTGCATTGAGTTGAAAATTTAAAACCTTTTCGAACATTTTCTAACTACACTAACCCCTTGGACATAACGTGTTTGTACAGCGTTTAATGCGACACTATTTTTCGTGTCACTAATGGTAGTGTCATGTAGGTAAAAAGTGTCTTTGTCTGAACGTGCCATAAGATTTACGGCAAATATTTAGATTTTTTTTTTGTTGTTGACCTATTAAAGAGCATTGGATCTTCAAAAGTAAAGTATGAAATTACAGAATACAAACAACTTATATAACATAACTATTTCCTAATTGTGGACAATTTAATTAGAAGGGGTTATAGGTTTTTTCGATTTAAATATTGTACTGAATTTTAATAATAGTAGTATGTATGGTTAATACATATGTACATAATATGGAAGACAATTTTTACACTTACTTTTTTAATTCTTAGACACTTACTTGATTGAAGTAATATCATTTTCTTGAGTACGAATATAGAGACTATACATGATAGACAAATTGCTAATTTAAATGAAACATATCAATATATTCTACATCTACTACAGCGGCTACAGATAATGAAATAAATTATCTATATTTACAAATAATGAACAGCATTTACAAATAACTTAGGTACAATTATTTCGGATAGCTTTAACAGTTATTAAAAAAGAAGTAAAAACAAGCACTACTTACACCCTAAGGCGGCACTAGTCCGGCTATATAGTTGCGAAGGCGGGTCTAGTCTGGTGGCTATTTGTGTGTAGTTTGTGCAGTGCCAGTACAGCTGCACAGAAACACATGCTTGGATACGCTACCACTGGTCTGTGTGCACGCTGTCTTAAGGTTGCCATCTTATTTTACCGTAATATATACTTTATTTATGTGTCAATAAGCAATATAATATTAGCCATACAAAATGTGTGCACTCGGAATTTTATATCCCAGCGCTTTCATGACAGATAGCAACACCTGATTATATGTAAGATTTAAGCCGAATATTTTGTAAACAATTGTATTTTCCAAAAAGTCTTTTACTTTACAACGTACAACCAGCCTCAGTAGATAAAATAAAAATATAAGCCATGAAAATTACAAAAAAATTAAATTGTATTAAGCGCCATCTATACTGTAAACAAGGACTTGGCTTACGAGTTAGTTTTGTGATTACCAATGTTTGTTAGCACGGTGACTTAAAATGATGTAACTTATAAAACAAGTCATTGTTTGAATAAAAAACGTGCAAGAAAATATTTTATTAGAAAACAGTGTTTATTGATCAACAGATTGAAAAACTAAAAAGAAACATAATGACAACTTTTTTCTAATATATACATTTTCAGGCTTCATTATTATAATAAGAACATTGACATTTACGCAATATTAAATAAGTTTTTTTTCATAGTTTTACTTTTCAAAGTACCCCGCCAGCGGAAATTGACTAAGTTTTGTGTCTATTAAACGACTCTATTTTACATTATGAAATGGGTGGACAAACTTCTCTATATGCTGTGCTTGGCGACCAATAGATGGCACTTTGAGCTTATACGCTTTCACGAACTAAAATAACCAAGTTTGCTTCAATCAGAAAATTATTTAATGTACCAAGACAATAATTATATCTAGGCTGTTTTTATGACGATGAAAAAAGTAAGAGGTAAAAGGGATTACCCAGCAATAGAGTCAAAAAGATGATTTTACAATTTGTAACAATAATCGTTACTTAAATATAAAAAATATAGCAAAAACTTATGGTATATTTTATACACGTGTCAAAATAAATATGTGTACTATGTACCTCATTGTAGAACTTACCATATCCTTCCCCTTGCAAAAACAGACGGAATGCCTCGGAGATTTTTCCAGGCTGCTCCTCTAGCACCATGGCCGCGTCAGAGATCTAGAAATAAAAGGTTTAGTAAGATGTAAAAAAAAAATACGTTATTGTTGACGATAAGAATAACATCAAGAGTCTGGTTGTAAGGATAAAAACATATTCTTATAAAATAACAGTGAGAGTTTAAAAAATAATTATATTCCCTTGAACGAAAGATGTGAAAACACATCTATCGTTACAAATAATTAGCAGATACACACATAACTGAGAAAAAAAGATTGTGTGTGTGTGTGTGTGTGTGTGTGTGTGTGCGCACGTGAAGTGTCATACCTTCATCCAGGTGGAGTTGGATGGGTGTAGACGGCTGTTGAGAGTGACCGTTTGCTCGAGGTGCGGCGAGAGTGCTCCGGCCAGATTAAGGACCGGCGGGCGGAGGGTGCCGGCGTGGCGGGTGATGTTCAGATCGGAGCGACGAGCAAAGCTGTCCACCAACATGGCGAGGTTGCCGGCGTTCACGTGACGACGGAAGTAGGAACGGTACATCGCCGAGAGATCAGCATTGCGCTCCTCAGGGCACTGCAGCACATGTGAGGACTTGAACATTGATACGGAATTCTAAAAAAAAATCTAGTAGACTGATTAGATTAGATTTTTATAAATTAATCCCTTTAAGTCATAATAAAGTAGATTTCGTCAATGTTATCTAAGACTAGGAAACTTTTATGACCTATTAAACTATTCAAAAGGAATAGAAAAATTTTAAAAGCATTCAAACTTAAAATAACCGAAATATATTAAATTTTTAATTTTAATGCTAGTATAAAGCGCTGAAAAAAAATGTTTTACAAGTTTGCGATTATTAGATGGTTTAATTTTCTTTTGAATTAATAACCACTGCAATCGTATATTTTTTTACAATAAGACTTTTATTCTTAATATAAAAAAACTTTTTATTTCAATAATATTCAAATTTTCTTTGTTGAGCTAATAAGAAGTTACTGTTAAGGTCAAACGAAATCGTGAATTTAAATTAGTAAGTAGTTTTATGCGAGTGATTCGTCGACATTTTTCCGATTCTCTAACTAGGATGTCAGGTTGAAAGGCCACGACCAAGAACTCTTGGACACGTTCGAACATCGACTTTTAAGGTACAGCGTTACTTGGGACATAATTTACTCCCTCGTTTAGTTTAAACGAAAAATCTTATAAAATATATAGTACATACGACAAAAAATAAATATGAAAAAAAAAACACAAATAAACAATTACACACAGGAGTAAAAAAGATCTCTGTTCGCAACAGCGTATGGAGTCGCATTTCGCTGAGCTTTGAAATAAAATTTTATTTCCTAAGTGACTACTTGACCTTTGTCACACAGAAACATTTCTGACAAATACTTTCTGACATGTTCGTAATAAAATAAAGCTTATTGTTAAAGAAACATTGAAAAGCTCAGCACTTAAAGAATAGGGAACAATTCGCAAGGTATTTAAAACACAATACATATTAATATATGTGTATGTATATAGTGTATGTGTGTGTATAGTTGGGTGTGTAGTAAGACATACCCTTCCGAAGTGGTACCACATTAGATAATCGACCACGGCGGGTGTCATACCACGGGTACGGAGCGCGCGACAATTCATCTTGTGAGACGCCCATTCAATCCACCCCGCCTGGCTCGGCGAACAGTTGATCAGAGTTAGAGCATCCACCTGGAATTAAACATGTAGAAGGATCTGCAGTTCGCTGTTTAGTTAGTCAAGTGTGAGAGTCATTGGACTGCATTTGGATATTGTAAATTTTTAAGAAAACATAAAGAATCGTAGCTGCAACTGTTCTGTGCACTGCGTCAGAGTATTGGAAGCTTTAATTTGCTTTTACCCACTAACAATTAACCTATCCTTTTATTGTTTAATTAATACATGACTTTATTTTAAAAAGGACACATATGGCGCATTTTATATTTAAAAAGTAGGCAACAAAAGCCCGAGCAATCGACACCTAAGTGATGTATGAATTTTTACATAATGGAGTAAGATAACGATAAATGTATTTGATAAAATTATATAACATTCACGTAAGAAATGAAAATAAATTTGTTGCCATTTTAGGACCCTATTAATATTATTGTGAAATAAAGTCGTTTTTCCGCAAAGCTTTCAATCTTTCACTACAACTGCACCAGTTGAAACTTAATAAAGTGGGTCAAATTTACCAATACCGTTTTCCTTGGTGGATCTACAGCGGTCTTTGGAAGTATCACGCTGAAGTTTTAAAACGTATCAAATTCTATTATACCGTGTTCCTCTAAACTATGATCCTCGATATTAAAAGGTTATTAAATTTAATAGGTAGATAAAGTCTTCAATAACTCTATTGTAAGTTAGGTACTTTAAAGTCTAAAATGTATAAATTAAAGACCTGGAAGAAATTAAACTACATACAAGAAAAAAAAATATAAACATATTATATTCTAAATGACTCGCTGCGGGTATTCTTTGTATTTTAAAAAGAAACGTCAAATAAAACCGGTATTTCAGCTTACTTCGCTTGAGATATCGTTTAATAGATGGCGCTGTAAGCTTTTTCCTTTCAAGAAAAACAGGATCTATAGAAATTGTAAGAGATTTTTATCAATCTTTTAAACACATTTGTCGTCGGAAAATATACACGTTCCGAGGTCGTCTCGTTCCACTTTACCTTATTAGAGGCCTTACATGTAATTCAATGTTTAGTGCTGACGTCACTGAGACGAAACTTTTGGAATAGTTTTACCTTCGTCTAGAAAGTTTGAAATACCTTAGTCGGCGTTTTAGTTCTAACCATTAATTTGGTACTTAACTATAGATATTAGTTTAAAACCTGTGTATCCTAGTCCTTTGGTCCATTACGTGAGATTCGGGAGGCCATATACGCGAGTGTAAAAAAAAAATTGAAATGTACATTGCTACATTGAAATCGATATGAGAACTTTACGTGACAGTTCGAATGGCCTTATTAATGTAGAGTGGATTATAAATATAAGTAAATGGAAAATAATTTTTAAATAATCTAGAAAATACGTTAATAGTAAAGCCGGAGACGATCTTAATTAATATACTATAAAGTTTTAATTATCAGTCTTAAATTATAACGTCTGAGTTTTAATGATTTAGGCATAAATGGAAGCCCTTACCTTATCCGGGTTTGTAAGAGCAAATCTCGCCAAGATATTGGCACCGACTCCCACGCCGAAGCCTATGAAGCTTTTAATGCCAAAATGCACCAGCACGTAGTTGATCTGGTTGGCGAGCTCGTCCATAGTTGGATATACATAGCTGTAACAAATATTTCAAGTAAAAAATTAAATTTATCTCTTTTATATATTAAGAAATTTCTTTGTAATTAACTGCCATTTTCATAATAAGTAAAACATTTTAAATGAAAAATCTATTTCCCATTCAATATTCCTGTAATTCTCAGCCCTTAACCATATTGTGGTTGAGTTCATGTGCTGTGGGCAAGTTAGTGGTGAGCGACGCTAGTACCAATGTTATGTAAGACTGCGCCAACCCGAACTACTTATTGGTACCTGCGCGAATACGTATCCGTTGTATTCGTGTAAAAAGATAATTTATGCTAGACTCTCAGAGATATCGATTACATTGCTATTTAAGTTTTATGTTAGATCGTTAATTTAAGTATACCGTTTTACGTGGAAACCAGTTTGGGAATTAATTATTATTAAAATTATAGAGCAAAGTAAATAACTGCATATTTTTATTTTATTGTACGCTTTTTTTTATATGAGTTAGGGTTATGTAAGATATGATGTATGTATTAAAATTCGTCTTACAACAGATCCAAACATTCAACTGTGAATTGACAAGTTTTTAATATATCAGCTAAAAGAAAACAGGGTCCCGAACACAGGCACATACTATTAGCGAAATGGTTTATTAAATTACGTAAAAATTAATATTTGTCATATTATTTAAAGTTTCTTATCGTTGATTACATATAAGAACGATATTAGAGTGTATATATATACACACACTAAAATACTTTTATTTTGGATAAAAGTAACTGAGAAACTATTGCACAATTTCTATATTAAGCATACGTTCTTAAAATGTGGTATTACCCACTTCAAAGGTCAGGCTATCAATCATATTGTGTGTATTGATTGTACTACGTAGAGATCAATAGCCAGACTAACCTATTGAAGTCGCTCAATTTTAATTGACCGCTTATAATTAGTTTGAACGTAACAAAAAATAGCATAGTTACTTTGGTCATACACCAAACAAGGTAGGTTCAGCTACAGTTAAGTCAGCTGCTTACGCCAGCCTGTACTATCGAGCGACGCTTATATAACACTGCGGGACCAATCACTGACACTTGTATACCTCTCGATCAATTATTATCAGATTCAAAAGGCATCAATTAAATTTAACAACTACTTTATTATTTAGCTGTCTGGTTTGCGGGAACATAATGTTTTTTTTTTAATTATATATATATTTTATTGTTATTAATTGTCTTAATAAGAATCCTAGGCTTCTGTATTTGTCAATTAGTTTTTCGTATGATTTATTTTATAGTTAAATCGAAGCACAGAAAAGAATCTTTATCCGCTCGGTCTTTTATTGACCCGTAAAGGTTGCTTGCTTGCGTACAAGACGTAATACAAGCAGACTAACAATGGTTTTTTAAAAAGGGTAGTTTCTTAATGGTTTATAGCAAACCTCACCATGACAACATTGGTCTACAGGCCATGTATGTGATCAGAGAGAAAACGGCGCCTGGCTGTCGCGACGTTGCCCTATAAATGCAGTTATTTTACCTACCCTCAGTCATTCAATTTACAAATTAATCTCACCAACCATCGCTATATTATATTCAAATATTACAAGAGTTTACGTTACACGTAAGTTTTTATAAGTAAATTGAAAATAGTGAAACACGAAACGTTCACAAAATATTCTTAGAATTTAAGATAAGGGATTGAAAACCGAGAATTATATAACGAATGCCTAACTCTCGACTCTCTTTGTTTAAGAAGGGTATTGTGATATCGTAGTACTATTATTGTAAGGGATATGTTTCTATAATACTAACAATAGATCCGACAATGTTGTAATAATAACTTGAACTTTGCATATTTATTGGCATGATTTCAAAGACGAAAATTGTTTGGACGCTATTTCTCGTTAATTTATTTAAAATTATATCTTGTTTTTGCGGATTGATATCCGATTGATGACTTTACTGCATAATATAATACATTTATTGCTACTCATAGTCGTCTATACAAAACAAATTTGATTACAATGAAGAAATATTTTCAATGAAATGAATATGAAGCCTATCCGTACTCAGCACTTTCATTTCAAAAGTGATATTTATTTTCCGACGTTTAGGTTGTTTGCGAATGAACTTTTGAACCTTTACGACTTAAAGCCGATTAGGTCACTGAAGATATTTGAAGTCGGTCAGATGTAAACCGGAAAAATCTTGGTATAATCGATTTGAGGTTAATGAATACGACTTAGATGTTGGTTACAAATTACTTGAATATTAAGCTTTAACCGTAATTGAAAGAAATAAGGTTTTGTTTATATCTTATAAAATAAATACTTATTTTTTCCTAAAACCCTAGGAATTAGGGTCAAAGTTTAAATATTTTTTATTAAATGAGTAGCGACTAATTGGTTAACCTTCCATTCAAAAACATGTGAAGTACAAACGATGTTGAACTAACAAACGTTTTTGTTACAACAAATTACGTTCGAGTAATTAAGATAATTAGTAAAATTGTAAGAGTTAAAAACAAATAATTAATTAAACTTAATATTTAAAAAAGCTGCCAATTTGGACTTTACTAGATCGTAGCAATGATTTCAATTCGTTTAATTATGATATACGTAGTGTATTTTTAAATATTATTATTTTGTCTAATATTCGGAGGCATTTTTGGCCCAGATACCAACAAATTTATACCATTTCATATAAAATATCAATAATGCTTTATATAATTGAGGTCACTGAGACGATTACGACATTTTCTTTCAACCCCCAATTAAATGAAGGTGACTTGGACTTCTTTTTCGCTACAATCAATAACGCTAATGCATGTTTCATTAAAAAAAATAGATCGTGAAAAAAAAACCTACGTCCTTAAAATGTATGTAATCATACGGTCTACTGCTCAAATTCGACCATATCTTTGAATTTCGTCATAAGCTTCAGTGGCTTTCCATACGTCACCGCTGGGATTTGATCGTTCTTACTCTCCTGTACTGTGGGTTATTCGATCCAAACTCATCCTTATACAATAAAGAAAAGTTCGAATTTTTGCTTTTACAACGTAATTCGAGAGACTCAAAGGCTTTATTTTACATTATTATTGACTTTATATTTTCTTTTGACAAAACTAAATTTCATAAACGCTCTTTTATAGTTTATGCAAAAGGATAGTGGGATAACTGTATGCTTTATCTGTATAATGAAATCAGTAAACTTTACAAAACTCTCATCTAACTACGATTGATAGCTTATTTTCTCAAATGATAATTAAGAAGTAAAACAGTGAATTGTTAGTGAACTCCTACATTTATTTTTATTTTTGTTCTTAATTCCAGTATTGTTAAATATTGTTTAGCTTTGTTGGTTAAAAAATATTACGTTATTAAATTGGTTGCGTATTAATGTGTAAATATTTGATGAATTATTTCACTAGCTACAACTATGTACCCCAACTATCCAAATGTTGTTCGCGTTCGCGATTTGTATGATAGAAATTGTATAAGGCATTTTTCGCATTGTTCCGTAATAAACGACATAATAGGAAAACGATAACAATAACAAAACTAATCAGCTATATAGATCATATATGTATGTATATATTTATACTGAAAATAGACTGTTGTTTAAAATTTAAATAACTCCGGACTAGAGGAGTCAATTAAATATCTATAAATTTTGTCATAACTTTGCATTGGTCTTGGTTTTTGCGTTTGTTTTAATACTTCAGTCATTTTATATAAGGAAAAACAAATGCGTTTGTTTCTGTTTATTTGTTAATCTGGTTTAATAAATATGTAATTAATGTGTTATATTATTTAAAAAAAATACGCCCTTTTTATCACCCAATACAAATAAGTAAATATATTTGAAAGTTTATTGAGATAATTAATTTAGTTTTGGTCGTTAAATCAACATGTAATACACGTCTATGCACCACATAATCTTAGAAGGTAGTTATATTATACGTTTCAGTTTCCAAAGGAATTCCTGGAAACACGGCATCCTGTCAATACCGCTTATAATGCGAATGTAAGGACATCACAATCACACACAAATCAGATAGATGTGATAACGTACAGCGAGAGAGGAGTGTGATCGAAATATCTAACGTTCAAATATCATTGAGGTAATAAAAATTTAGAAGGAATTACTTCAGTAGCAGTGTACAGTAGTGTCTGTCCATGATACAGCAAGATATAAACCAATAAAATGATACTGTTCTGGTTTCCATTCATTTTAAATGTGATTTCAACGAGACCTGTGTTTGAGGAACATCTGTTCCAGGGGTACTTTATATTCTAAAATGAGACCAGAGGCTAAGGTGTTTGTTTAAAATTTAAGAAACTTATTAGAGTTATAATGAAATGACGAAACAAAAGCGAAATATATGTCTCATAATTTTGTGGTAAATAACATAATTTTCTTTGTTTTATTGATAAAAATAGATTGTAGAGATGTACAAATTGACATAGAGATGTACAAATTTTATCTTGAATATAATTAGTCGATGTTAAATAGTTTTTTCTTGTTTTTATTATAGGCCATCTGTATGGAACATTAAATAATTTAGGCCTTTTTTTATAACTAAAATATTAATTTACAGGCCTAGAAACTTTTGTATTATTTAAGAGTAAAATCTATCACAATTGCAAGGAGAATGTCAAAACATAGTAAGTTTGAAAATAATGGATATTCTACAAGTAGGTATTCCCAATTTCATAGTTCTACAAGGCATTCCATTTGGCAATCAAATCTGTGAGGTGACCTAGTTCGAACAAGTAGCTAATTTTGACAACGTCAACTGCAAACTGGTATTTATATGATATAAAAATTAACGCGTACATAAAAGTTGACGTTAAAAAATCATTTTTTTAAAGAATATTTTTTGTAAAGATTGAAATTCACCAATGTAAGCAGTAATATTTTTCCGAGACCTAGAATTTTTAGGTTTTTTGTTTATCAGAAAGAGAAGTTAAAATTATTTATTTTTAATATCGTCCGAGAAAAACCTGGCTGGCATACAATAACGTACTGAGATAATGTTATTTGCGTATGATACGCGTGAATCAGTTATTTTATATGTATTTTACTTAAAATGGTTCTGTTTTCAAGTGTTTTTCAATATATACATATCTGTTATAGAACCGTGATGAGTAAGTTATAATAAAAATTTGATTTTAAAATCCCATGAGAGAAAAGGCAAGCTTATGATATTTAAGCCGATACCTACACCATGTCCTTTGCTATTTTTAAAATAACCGCTACCAAAAACAAAAACTGCAAGGTTATCAGAGCAGAACTAGAGTGCATGGGCATTTTGTCTCCATTTAATATTGATTCCCTTCGCAATGAAGAATAAAATAATAATTAATATTCTTTAAATATTTTTTTATTTTGTATGGAATGTATACAGGGTTATAAAATATAGTTTAATTTGCAAAGAAAAAAGAAACTAAATAAAAGGTATGGGAGTAATTTAAATAAATCCCGTGCCGACGTGTCGACTCTTTGTAATCCACTTTACTATTTTATTAATTCTTGGTTTCTAAAATAGAACCAAAGAAAAAAATAGTATTAGAGTAATAATTTCTACACTTTCTGAAAGTAATAGCTTAAATATATATAAAATAGATCGATCACAGCTTATGAATCCTTTACAATGCGTAACACAAACAGAAATGTAATTATTTAAGAATGTACGTATATGGTCAGGCGACCGTTGAAATTAGGAAAGTTGATTTTTCCCGGGTGTTCTTAATTGTGGCGTTCACCCTACGGACCGCTCACAGACACATTATGGATCAGAAAATCCGGTTTCGTTATTTTGGAAGCATTAGCACATTTTCGTTATTTTGGATAGTAGCACATCTTCTTTTCTGTAGTTGTTTGTGAAAACCCATCAAAGAAATAAGTACAAGTTATATATCATAAGTTTTAATTTTAATCTTTATTTTAGTAAAATTTAATTTTAGATTACCGAAATGCTCGTTGCATTTCAATGTGAATTGATTTACACATAAATGTTGAGAATACAGATTTCATTCCGATAACTAAATGGTTGTCATATCTGAAGCTGTGCAGGTATAGTTTAATAATAACTAGTGCATAGATATAGTATTCGATAAACCACAAGTTAACATTTACAGCAACCAGTCATTTACAGTTGCAATGGTTAGATCAAAATCATATGTATGGTAAATATAATAATTACATTTAATGAGATCTTAGATTTTCGCAAGACATTTAAATGAAACTAAAAAAATTTCGGATTACTACGCGATTTTTTATTAAT
>DVQP01000684.1:0-20209 GCA_018231745.1 Danaus eresimus
ACCTTTGTCCATGATATAATTCTCCTTGTAACTAAACAAAATGTTACAGTTTTTAGAATATAACAATTGAAACACACGTATTGAAATTGTACATTCGATGGTGAAACTAAATTTATTAAATAAATACATTTTAATCTTTAAACAAAACCTCTCCAACTAAAACTACTCGGAAATCAATAAAGACAACAAACAACAGAAACTAAGTTTAAAATCATATTTGTCAACATCTGCGTAAGCTCCAAGTAAACAAAGAATGTTGAAATGTTCAAGGATTAACAGAAACGGCAATTAAACTCACATTAGCCCATAAAATATGAATCGGTCAAAGTAAGCTGAGGCGCTAAGCAAATTGCTTATGCTGTTTGCAAAATGTTTTCCTTTGGTAACTCGCGAAACAATTTCTTGTAGTCAGCGCGGTCCATTCGGCATCCAGTAAGTTTAACTCCAAACAATAGTTAAAGGAACAAAGAAAGTTAGTCTGCAGCCGGACCGTGTGTCTATGTGTGTGTGTATGTGTGTATCTAACTATATTATCTATGAAATTAAATAAGGTTTATCAAATTTAAATACGTCAAGTATCTGTATATTTTAAAAATTATATGTAATGAGTTCACAGACTGCTTAAGTATTTCGTTCTAGAATAATAGCATCAAGTTGTATAGGTAATTTATATTACGCGAGTTGTAAATTGCTAACTATGTAATGCAGGTTGGATGCAAGCTAACAGTTGATGTAGCTAATGAGTACTATGTAAGACGTAAGACATTCGTGATACTAGCAAATCCACGTTACAAAACGCTATTACAATTTTCACTGAACTTGATCTGTGGGGCTGGTGATTTATTTGCGGCTATGAGGCGTGAAGCAAATGAACTGCCTTGTCTAAGATATACGAGTTTATGTTTAAGCTAGGGGCTCCAGGAATTCAAGGATTGCTAATGTTACATCGACATCAACATTGTTTACATGGTCCTCAGATGTTTTTAACGTCCTGATTATCCCATTTTATTTATTAAATAAAAGTTCAAGTACATGTAATAATATATATTTTTTGTTAAGGTAATTAAAAAAATATGTTGGTCATAAATTGTTGCACATTCTATTAAGAGCCGTGTATATATGAATTATATTTGTTAAATTAAATTATGATTTTCGGTTATTTTTTATATGTAAATTCATCCGATCTGCCCGTTATCATGGTTGCTGTAAAATAATCGAAACGGCGGGTAAAATGTAAAATTATGTAATAAATCTCGTGGTATATCCGAAAACCATTGTATCATTTAAATGTGTAGTGGTTAATGTCATATATATCATTACTCTTGTTACTCACCACAGTTTACTGCTGACGTTATATGTTAAGTTACTTATAATTTTACAGAGACAACTTTAGTAAACGAGCTATCTTCTAAAGTGCATATGTGCATGCTGCTGTAAATCTAAAAACACATTTGCGTAAATCAAAACTATTTTACGTTTTAACTAAAGTACTAGTCCTATATCGGTTTTGCGGTAAGGAAGCTATGCCAAACACTTCGCAGCTGTCATTGATAGCGATTAGTCAAGCTGCTAAGTGGTCTCTACTTGTTTTTTTACAGCTGAACTGTAATTTATGTGACTTTACAGTTTCGCTAAATTTGTGATCGAAGGTCCCTGCAAAACCACCGTTTTATTTATAGAGGTAGGGTTACAAAGGTTTAGTTGTAAATTTCTTATGTACCATAAGTTATTGGATTCTAAATCAATATTTTCATTTGTAATTTAGTAATACTTAGTAAGGATTGCTTCTACAAATTATGAAAATCAAACAATGACATAAGAAAAATAATCGCCACCAAAATGAATATTATAAAATTGTATGTTAGATATTTTATAGAAAAAAGTCTTAAATAGATCTTAAGCGTTCCAAATAAATTAAAAAAAGAAAAAACATAATCAAAACAGACACTTATAATGGCTTACAAAAGTTTTTTAATGTTGTTTTTTCGATACAAGGTGATCTTGGACTTCAGTCTAATAATTTAAATAAGGCGACAAATAAAGTTTTTTTTTTTCAATATAAGGCAATCAAAATAATGTTTATCGTAGGATAGCAAAAATTGATAAAATCTTCGTTCTTGTTTGAGTTTATTTGTCACTTGTATTGACAATTGGACAAACAATCCGTTCCAAAAGGAACCAAACAAATTGTTTGAGTGGACACCGTTGTTGCCTTCAGGCTGTTTATTTTTCACCTTTTCCTTTTATACGCCACCTTAGTCACCTTACAAATAGTTGTTGGATAACAAGAAAATTTAATAAATTTATCTAAATGTGCGTCGCATTTGAAGTGATTTTGTTTATTAGAGGAAATACTTTTCATTAATATACATATAAATAGATATTCGTTGGCCGATATTTGCCAAAGTCATTAGATATATGTACATCGAGATGCAATATACAGGATAAAACCCTCTCAATTCGGAGTAACATTCAAGGACCTTTGGCACTAGAACACCCTTTGGTTTACAACCAGACCGAAAATGCACACTCACAGCCTTTTAGTATTTAAATTCTTAATATCTGTATAAATTTGAAATATATTTTGCCATGTGAACAACAAAGACGCGAAAATAATTATTTTAAGTATGTGATGAAGGCGACATTTATGTCTTTTAATAATATATCAAACAAATGTTTCTAAATAAGGGCTATGTCTTAATAAATCTGGATAATGTTAGTCGGATTGTTTTCACAAGAGCAACCCCATGTTTTTCTACCCGCCGGGCTATTTCGCTACATGTCAGGCCCATTGTAGTACTATAATTACATTTTATTTAGAGTACAATGTTTATTCGATAGCTGAATAAAAAAACATTTGGGATACTGATTGACTTTTTAACATTTATATTAAAATGCCAACGGCGATATTGTTTTGCTTTATATTCAAATATAGATAATTTATTTATAGCATAAAAAATATTTTCGCGATCAAATTAATTTCATACATTTTCTTTTTATATCCGGATACTATTTTACCAAATATATACTTTGATATGTTATCTTTAATATGACCTTCTTTGTTGAAATACCCTTACATCCTTACATCGTTATTAACAATCTGAAGAAAAGTTAACAGTCGTTGAGGTTTTTATATATGTATGTATTAAGTTTAGTATATGGACCGAATGAAAAAGTACCACTAGAATTCGATATATACAAATCCTAAGAGTTTAGATCCTCCCACCTCTCGGGGGCAGCAATTAAAACAATAAGTGGTAAGGGAGCAGAACTCACGTTTGGTACGGAGTTCTTAAAACGTAATACATAAGGTTTAAAATTCTTGCCAAATATTTTGTTATGTTGTTGAACGTACAAAGTAACTACTGAGTGCAAATGACGGCTCTCGTACCGTTTCCGTAATTCACAGAAAAAGGCCTTGGGTAGGTAAATTATGTATCGGCACGTCTCTTCAAATAAAAATTAGAACGAAATTTCGATTTATACACTGAAGTGAATCAAAACGCTAACGTTTGGATTTGGTTTTGTTATTTATGTTACATTATTTTTAGTTAAAAGTAACTTTACAGAAATTAAATGATTCATTTTGTAGTGACAAAATGATACATATCCTTTTGATTAAAAACATGAATAAGAGTCTCGAGATTAATGAGTCTCCATAAAGATGTGTGAGTTAAAATAGTGCCTCCGCTCATTAAGTAGATCGTTAAAGTCATTGAGGCTATCCTTACCTTATACTTAGTCGTTAGGTGCCCTTTATGCAACAGCACCCTTTTGTATACGAATACATATTCGTTCTTATAGTAACGTATTGTAAACTCACAGAGTGTAATAAAAATTCACTTCTTATTCTTCTATTACTAAACAAACAGACACTAGCGGGTCTGTAAGTTAGGTTCGATGCCACAGACTAACTAAATACAGGGATGTCTACGACAATTAAAATTAACTACTTAAACTGTTTCGTTGGCTTTCTGGATAGATTTCACATCAGGACGCTTTAAATACAAAGGCTGCACGTATGTACAACTCCTTAAAAACAATGAGTGCAATGTATGTAAAATGAAAGGGGTGTCGCCACGATAGCTCTCCTGACGGCCCACCGATGCGGAAGAAAGCCGCTCTCGAGCTTTTTCAAAATGGCTGCCTGTCAGATGTCAGACTGACGCGCGTAACAATAAAAACAAGATGGCCGCTTTCGTACTAAAGGGTTAATTTGTGTTTCGCAAAGGGGTCAAAGATATCAGAAAGATTGATACAGCACCTTGAACCGATAATAATTTTTTTCTATTTTTTTAAATTATTGCTCAAACATTTAATGACACTATTAACCATCACTAAATCTGTTTGAATTTAATATCACACAAGTATGTATAATCGTACTTATTCTTGACTCTCGACCTTTAAGCACAAAAGGCATTGCTGACATCAAACCGGCCTTTTTCTGTTAAATCAAAGTGAAGGATCTCTCAAGCAACGGGCTGGGCAATATGAAACAGGCAGAGACGAAAGTCGCTCTCCAAAGGGCCCGTCTCAGATGTCACTAAGAGAGGCCATTCGCGATCCCGACCACTCCCCCCACTCGAGTCCCACATAAGCCTACGCGGCCCGCTTTATTTATTATGTACAGCCATTAACGCCACGGGCATCATGGCGGCGTTTTTCAATTTTTAATTTCCCTCTTACTCCACAACAGCAACACTCAACAAATAGCCAGAATTGACACTTAAGTTGTAACTCATTCCGTCCCATTACTCTGTGTTGAGCCTTGCAATTTTTAAATAATTCGGTTCATGTTTAGTAAACAAAAAAATCACAATATTACCTTACTGCTTGTACCAACAACATGGCGATATATGTCGACTTATTTTGTGATTCGTCACTACAATATTTTTAACAACACAGCGTACTTGTAAGACTTCTTCATACTAACCCCCGAAATACCCCTAAAAGATTTTATAGGTCTTCGTTCAACATGTCCGTCTGTTTTTATTTAATAAACAATTCATGTTAACAGTAATATTTATATAATTACTCAATAGTAAATCTAATTACAAACTCCTTAAAAAATATTTATCTTATGGCAAAATATTTATTAATGATTCCCAATTTTATGGTTATAAAAACTCATTTATTTTGTATTCTGTACACACCCAAACATTAAAATTGAATGAATAGAATACTTTTAGTTTCTACAAACTAAGAGGCAAGTAATAATTTCGACTAAAACTAATTTATATCGCTTTCACATTCAACACTACGAAGACATATTATGGCCACACTTGGGCCGTGGCTAGCCAGTCTCTAGGCGCAAGTTCCCACTACTGATCCCCTAAATTTATTTCATTAAATTTAATTCTAAACTCCAAGGGCCGGCTGGGAATTTGGTCAGAAACAAACGAGTTAAAGTTAAAGAGGACCTCGGTAAATTAATCTTAAGGGAGTTTCAATGTGAACCTCTTCCTTGCCTTCTAGTAGATACGCCAGGATATAAATTAACTAACCACCACAAATTAAACGAGAGGTGTGCTTTAAATCCAATTTAATGTATAAAAACGGGGAGAAATTATATCAGACAATTTTCTTAAAAACGTTATTCGATTTTACAGTGAAGCTAATATTTGATAAATTGTTTGTGCATACAAAAAGGTATCAAAATATATGAACTATAAAATAATACATAAACTTTTTAGGTAAAAGCTTTATATGAAATAAAAATTTTAAATTAACATATTACATTTCAATTATATATGTATTCTTTGTTTACAGGTAATAAATACGGTGCAAGAAGATCCCACTTCAATGTTCTAAGTACAAAGTAGTTTAATTAAACTCCTTGGTCTACGACTGCGATTCCGAAATGTCTTGCAGGTTTTTAATTAGCATATGCCATTGTGAGGTAGGATTACTTCCCAGAACACTTTTAAAATCTCAATTACCTGACTATAAATAATACTGAAATGATCGCTACATTTTTAAATGTAAATTCGACATTCAAGCGCTTACATTTAAAGTCTGATAACAATTAATTTAGTTTATTATTATACATATGCTATATATTAAGTAACAAAAAGTAACACTTGAGATTATTCGCACAAAAATAAATTGTTCCGCCCTCATTAACATTCACGGTTTCAATATTAGCTTGACGAGAAAAAACGTCAGGAGTTTTTAGTTCACTTAGTCATTCATAAATATAGAAAATCTTTCCACATATACATTATTAGTAGTAATAGCTTGCAGCACGAGCTTTCCAAATCGAGTTGAGTTGAAACTTTATAATTAACACAGTTAAATATCCATTAAAATTCGTCAAATGAGTCGCCTCTTCATTTGCATATTTTGCAACATGGGTCGAATTTCGGCAGGGTTAATTTTCCAGAAATCCCAGGACATTTCTATCCTTCTTTACCTCAGCAATATGAAATTAAATGTTTATTAATTTCATTTAAAAGGTAAATACAGGTGTTCAGTTTAGAGCTTTGCAACTACTAACTAGTTGAACTTACCGTGCCAGTCCCAGCTGGGCCGTAGAGGGAAACATATCATAAATTAAATAGTGTACGACTTTATGGATTCTGGATAATTAATTGTCGGGATCATATAAGATTATATAATATTACTGCGGTCATATATAATTATCATGTGACATATTATAATTTAAATTAAATTATTATCAAATAAAAATTATAAATCAAATAAAATCGTGATTTCATATATAATACGAAACACATTTTAGTTTATTCTCTGAAGTATATTAGATCTAACATCCAATAAGAGCTGTCAGAGTTGAACAAATGCATCAGCAAATGGCATCGTAGAGTCATTTTCCCAATGCACACGCCAGGGAGCGCTCGCGCTCGTCCGTCAATCAAATAGATAAAATATTTACAACCCGTATTCCGAGTGGCCGCGAATCCATTATGTGGCCCTTTTATAAATGTTCGCCCTATCATATTGCGGTAGGGTGATTTAAAGGCCATGGCAAGGTCCTGTTTTGTATGGTTTTCAGTCAATGGCAACATTATTGCAATTAGTTATTACTTGTGCATAACTCGTAGGTTATACTGATATAATACTTGCTATTTATTATTATATTTTTCTACAATATTATAAAAAAACCTAGGGTAAACTATAAATATCTAGTAGTATATCGTCGGCTATTGACCTAACGATGTCTAATTCATCTTATCATTTATTCAGAAAAGGCGGTCTTGCCGCTTTGACTTTTTCAGCGTATTTACTAACACGAAAGTATTAAATATTACGTATCCAATTACTACAATATTGAATTTGAAACGCCAATCATATTCGTATTAAAAATCCAAAGATATGCTTCTTACATTTGAACTTTAAAACTGGAGCCAACTTAAATAAAAGTTTAAACTAAAAAATATATTACATTCGTAAACCAAAACGCAATGTCATAATCGAAATAAAGACCCCCATAAGCGAGAAACCGCGGGACCTCTTCATCATTGATCATTGTCAGAAAGTAATTGATGTTTGACAAAGTGTTGTCTCCGCTTATTTGAGTAACAAGTAGAGCTTTTAAGAATAATTAATGTACCAATGAGCTTTAAAGATATAATTTTGCAGCTGTTATTAATCATTAATATTGACAGACAATTTTCTTTAATACAAAATTTTAATTCTCTTTCCATGCCAACAACAAACAACAAACATAGAAGTATATTGTAATAATTTAAATAGAACTTTAAATACCAAAAGCATAAATAATCCACAAACGGAGCCATATTAAAATAAAATTGTAAAAATTATAAATTGGAATTTTTAATATTGTAACAATAAATTAATCATTGTAAAAGTATTGAATAGAAAATATTTACCTACTGGAAATCACTAAAAACAGTTTTTAAAATACTAATAACTATTTCTCCTTCTATATAGATATATTATCAAATTGAATGATAATAATTTCATACTCAAGATGAATAGGGAACTCCGCCATCGGCTACAAGACGATAAAAGATGAGAGTATCAATAGGACTAGATATAAATTGTGTAATATGTGTAAGAGCTTAGTAAGGTAATACAATTTTCTAGTCTTTAAAAGAAAATAATCTCCCATGAGTTGATTTAACAAAACAATAGAAAACTAAAGGATGTCATTGGTTAATACACTTTATATCTATAAAGTTTAAAATTATAATATCTCGTAATAATAAAGTTATTTGGAACCAAAAGCTAACTTTGAATCAAATAAACAATATTATTTATGATTGCGTTTGAAAGTGACATTAATTCGCGTCATTTGTCTAAACGACGCAGTCTCCAGGATATTGTTCATTTTGGTGATGTTTGAAATATGCTTATATAAGTTAGGAACAAACTTATTTTTCTTTCGGTTGTCAAGTTGGCGTTTTCCTTATCATCTACTGACATTATGATTTAACATTGTGACACTGGATTTAAATCGTTTTTCATTTATAAGAAAAATACCTTAAAACTTTTTACATTATGGAAATGGGAAAATAATAAATAAAACAATTTTATTATTTTTCAATATATATATATGTGTTTTTGGGAAGAATAAAGACACGGACAATTATAATGAAAGTAATAAACGTGACTTAATAACTAAAAAACAAAAAAAAAGACTCGAAGCCTACATAAGTCTGTTTTCAATTATTAACCAAATCCGCGAAAATCTCACTTGATCCCAAAAATTCTTCATCCCTAATCTTAAAGTTGGTCCTAGAAAATGTCGTGATATCAGCGCTTCTCAGAGTAAATAACGAGTTGAAAAATGACAGTAATAACTACAGGGATAATGAGTGGGGACGAATTCCCTGAGGGAAACATGGGGCGTTATAGCACACCAAATATTGCAGTTGCACCCGCTACCAAAACGCCTTACTTGCTACACTCTTTACTCGAATGTATGTTAAAATTTAAATTGTATAGAAAAACTCTCCTTCTGGACAAGTAATCATGACATTGAAGTTGGAACATATAATTTCACAAGTTTTAAACGAACTGCTTAGAATTATTTTTTTTATTTCATGTGTATACTTAACGTCTCAATTCCTTAATTAAACTCAGTATTTTATGCTTATTTCTTAAATCGCTTACTGTTTATAAATATATAAGTAAATTTTCTTGTTGTTATTTTTTATAAAAAATTTATTTCCCTCAGACGGCATCTAAACGTCTCATTTCCACTCAATCCTACATCACGCACACCCGCGCTTTTTAAAGCCGAGACGTGGAGGTATTATTAAAACTCATGTGGGCTTATTAGTAACATCTCAGATTGCTGGAGTTGCAAGCATCTTGCGAATAATGACGTAATATACGCCTCTCGCTGTAATAGCATCATTTCTTGGTAACATGTCGTAACAAAAGTCACCATGACTACACGGTGCTCACTGAAACGAGATTTGCAAATGATAATGAGTACTCTTTGAAAAATATATTTCTTAACTTTTATGATACGTATCGTTGAGTTTTATTACATATTCACAAAAAACTTACATACAATACTTGTATTTTTATACAACGATAAAATACATGTTAATTCACAACCATGTTAAATAAAACCTTAAAATTTGTAACAACATTTTCAATTATAGATATTTAATGATTATAACAAAGACATATAAAAAGGCATATATATATATATTAAAATGTTGTTAGTTTGAAATCTCAAAACAAATACATTAAATTTTTTAAGGTTTTAAAATATGACATTGACTTTAACGGCAGTTTAACGAAACATGAAAAACCCAATTAAAATTTGTTTGCCAATGGCTGAGTAAACGAAGCAAAAATTGTGACAACGCAAATAAAAAATAGGAAAGGTCCTTCTTAATTTGAGTTTTTAATAAGATATTCATAAAGATGTTTAAGGATCACAAAAGAGACGGCCTAGGGTCAAACTAATTTGGTGTATTTTAAAATCTGTATTAATAATTAAAAAAAGCTTGCACCAAATAAAATTATCTTTACCTGAAAATCAATGTCAATCTGGGAGTTTAACAAAATATGTTGGATTTCGTTAATAATTCTCTTCTCAGAATAGTTCTATTTTTAAATGGACTTTAAAACAGTTTATAGTATAAAATTTTAAGGTAAATATAAATAATTTTTTTTACTATCTTCTAAAATGACTCGCATTTTATAATGAATATTTTGGATTTATTGGAATCGTTTAATAACCCCCCAAGAAACTAACTACATGAAAACCTTTCATTTATCTCATCTCCCCTCTAATCCAAACCTATCGGAGTAACATATCAGATATCATTCAAAATTAATATACTGACTTTGATTTCCTTGGGACTTTCGCATTAACTTCCAATGACTGGATTCCTTTTCTTTTCAAAAAAATATTTATCAAAATAAAATCAATACCAAATATTTTAAAACAAAGTTTAAATTTATTAAGATATGGAATAAAAACGCAGTTGTTTACATATATATAAACCGCTTAAATCATTCACTTCAAATTGTTCACTTATTTTTTATGAGATAAAACATGGCCTCCAAGCCAACGGCCGGCCACTTAGCCGACTTACGATCTCGGATTACTTTCTTCTACACCCCCCAAGTATTAATATCATAGCGAAGCTTTATTTTATACTCCCCGAACTCACTGATATATGACAGTTATAAGTCAGCCGAATTAATTCCTATCACTTAACAATAAAATGGAAGTAACAACTCAAGAAGTTAATAGAAATTTATTATTGTCAAGGGATCAGAATTTTTATGTCAAATACGGATACTGGTATCGTTATAATGTTTTTATTTTTGTGACTGTTTCTCTTGGAGCGATTTATTGCTTTTATTGAGATTAAGCAACGTGTTTTCGTTCATGTTTCTATCACCTTTCACAATTTGTCTGTCTTTTCACAATTTTTCCTGGTTGGTTACTAATTTTTTTACAAACAGTTGCATTTTTATAGATTTCTTAATTTTTTTAAACCCCCTAACGCTAAAATAAAAAGCTTTTAGCCAATAGACAATAGTCTAGCATCATGAATATTTCATTTGTCGCGACAAGAACAACCGTTTCGTTGTACACGCTAGGAAATATATTCTTGCAAAATATACATACATATCCTTTTGGATGCATTACTTAAACTTTTGCTTGTAATTAGATCAATAAGTAATTTCAAATCATTTTAACTTCATTTCATACCTTGCAATATTTTTAAAATCATTGGAAATGTTTTCATAATAATATTTTGTCTGACATAAATTTTTCAATATTTAAAATTGATTAGCTCTATCTATTCGAACACCTTTAATTCAGTTTAAATCTCATCAAACGCAAGTTCTGTAAAATCATTTTCCGCTATGCCGCCTCCTTATTGCTGCATCGCGGACCACATTTCATACAAATTGAAAATCAATTTAACAAGGGCTCTTCGTGATATAGGCGACGTCAAGAAACAGACCTCTTAGTAACCGAGGGTAGAAATAGGAAAATACATCACCTTAAAGTGAGTAGGGAAGATTCATATCAGGCAGGAAATTCGACTCGCGTCCCGCCAACACTGAGAATTTTTAAGGAAACGAATCCACCTACTTTCGTTTTTCACATATGCAGTACTGATTCATGAGTTTTATCTGCCATGAAATGTGAGCTTGTGAATTTATTGAAAGTTAGTCTGTCTGAGACACAAAATTAATGGCAGTTCACGCTAATACCTTTTGTATAATACATAGCCTTATTCAAATTTATATGGACGTATTTTTATAGCATTGCGCTAATATGCAAAAACACAAACATGATTTATAGTTTTTATTAAAATATAAAATAGTTTTATGAATTTAAAACTAGAATTATAAGCTCATCATAAATGCATACACTGCCTTCCTCTCAGCAGTGAATAATACTCTCGAGACGTAACTTATTTTCTGCATAAAAAACGGCATTCCTTTGTAACATTTGTTGATTCACGCACCCCATAGCGATACAAGCGATTATTATTTCGTTCGGAAACCCATCAAAAGTTACAATTGAAAAGTTAAAGTATTCCGGGTGGGACGCTAAGCCCCCCTCAGTATCTCTACAAATTACATTGCTATAAAAATATTCTTTTGTATACAGAACCACCTTCATTATAGAAGGTCTATTCTACTATTCTTATTTACTATCTTAATTATCTTTTTATAAATTATGGAATGAACTGTACACGCGGGATTTATAACAACTTTTCTAGTTTTAAGTACATATGTTGTTCGTTGCTCATAATTTTTGTGTCTAAATATCGAAACACGATTTCACCTTATAATGAATAATATATAAAGTTTGTATAGAATTTGGAAAATTAAACGACTTTCAGGAAAACATGTTCAGCACAAGAAAGTTTGGAAAACCCTTAAAATCGATAGGATATTCAACTAAAAACTTATCTCGTTCCACGCTGCATTCCAAAACAATTTTATTAAACTTTTCTCCCGCCTTGGCTATTGTTGAGACGAGATTCGATGCAACTCCCTACTTCGAATTCTTTCCTCAATATTTTTTCCAAAACAAATTACCCTCCTCGGGCACACCTTAAAACACGAAAGCACCGCCCTGAATAATTAATACTATGGAAAGTTAAATTCCTCTAAGTGTCAACTTTCCCCTACTATTTAATATACAACACCAACAAAAGTGCGGTCTATGCTACCAAAGCCTAAAACCTTTTATCTCACTGAGGGTTGTTTATTTAATTTTGACCATTTTATTGGAATCGACATTGATTTGAGAAAACTTTTCTACCAAAGCTTGCGATGCAAGCATTATTCTGAAGTATTCGCGGAGGGTGCGGTGTTTGATCCTGATTGACAAATTTTGTCCCGTCTAAGTAAATAATACTGTGATGTTTGCCTTGAGATATTTAAGCCTCTGAGCAAATGCACTAAAAGAAGGGTGAATCGATTAAGTCGATAGCAAGTTGTAAAATATATAAAACACGTGAATGCACTTAGCTATGGAAATAATTGACGCATATTTAATCTTTTGTGGATGTTTATTATTTAACCTACACATATGCAACATAATTGGAATTTAACTATAATCCATTTATAAAACATGGAAATTGAAATGGCATAATAAGGAAAAACTATCGATTTTTCCCTAATAGTTATTATAATTTTATTTTGTTATGTATTTTATGCAATGCATTGTACTCATTTCAATGTCAAGATTAGCAATGCAGTCACGTGACCAATACTCGATACTATTTTGTGAATCCGATTATAAGTACACTGTTTTTTTTATACTTTCACGTAAGCAATGCCCTTTAAAGCCCTACAATAATTTCCCTCGGGAGACGCTAGCCTTTGACAGAGGGTTCCTGGGCAGTAAGGGCGACCCAAGGTAAGAACTTGGTAAAATGTGCTGGGGTCAATCCTACCCGTTCATTGTTCTTTAACGGAATGGTCACCAAAAGGTCACAAACAAAGGTGAAAACTTATTGGTGCCCAAAAGGTAATCATGAAGCAATTAATAATCCAGAAAAGGTTTCCCAATAACATTGTTTTTTATGTTTAAATAAGAATCATCTTGGTATGGTGAACCGTGGATAGTTCTAAGCAACAATGTACGTCCACTAACTAAAACATGAATTTAATAAAGTTTATAAGGAACCTAAGATTTTTGCGAGCATACATCTGAATATCGTCAGCCGTTGATCAAGCTTATAATTTTGTTATCAAACGTGACGTAATTTTCGAATATAATACATCCGAAAACTATCGTTTTAAACAAAATTTCTAATGTGACAATAAAATGTAAAAACACAGTTTCATTTATAATGAAAACATATCAACAATTAATATGATACTACACTTGATTTAATGATAATTAAATTTGTTTTCATGGAACACAATCTGATATTATCAAAATTCATCATTAAATAGTTTTAATACATATTATATTATATGGTACAATTTTTTTTAATATCACAAGAACCAATCAAACCTTATTACTAACTAGTGCCTGAATTTTTCCTCACATATGCAAATGCAAATATAATTTTAAAAAAGTTTGCATACACTTTCAGTGATATCAAGAACGCCTACCCTCGCTTTATGCATTATAAACTTACGCTATTTTAATTTAAATATGCGCAAACAGGAATAAGCTAAAGTATGTTATAGCATCCTTGTTCATTTCAAACTTAATTCTAGTGAATGCATTCTGTTTTAAGTAGCTGTTACTAAGTGTACGCTTATATACATATTATCTTAAAGTTGGAAATATACGGTTAAGTTTCAAATGAGCAGTTATAAGTTAGGCATAATGAGTAAATGTTTCCGCTTTATCTTTTACTACTGAAACAAAAACCTAAAGACTGCCTTGTTGTTCCAAAAGTTCATACATTTAATATATAAAGGCTTTATAATATGGTGGGTTTGTTTTACTAGCAGTTTTAGCTGGCAGCCCTGACAGTTGTTATGCTTCAAATAAGAACACAAGAAGTGTAATATTTTCAAATTAATAATTAAATACATTCAATTTTATCTAATAAATATAGAAATTTTTGCCTGCGACTTTATTTGCTTAAAGAAGGAGAAATTTCAGGGAAGAATGTTTAAAATATGTTAAGTAATAAATATGGTAATCACAACCAGTAGCGACATCTATAGTTAATCAATTAGAAACAGGCTAGAATTTATCCTGGGATAATATTACATAAAAATACAGATTAAATTATAGGTTTAGTCTTGTTTTAATATCTGAACGACATAACGGTGAAGTCTTACCAAAATCCGTTAAGCAGTTTTTGCGTGAAACAGCAAGAAACATCCTTAAATTCACGCAAACTCGCACTAAGCTTATAACTTAATATTAAATCTTCTATAAACTAAATACATACAGATTTTATTTTTTGAGCAAGCTCTATACTTAAAATCATTTTTTATATTCTCTTAAATTTTATTCAAATACCGTCCCGAGCTCTAAAATTGTATATTTTTCATATAATGTACAAGATTACCATTCGCATAGCGTCAAAGAATGAATCCGGGCCGATGTAAAGCAAACTTCTTTCGGACGTAGCGTAAAATAAGGATTCATAATTCAAATCGAAAAAACTTTCTCGGGAGCCGTAATTTTTTCCATCTTATAGCAAGTTTCGCCCTGAGGGGTCGCGATTCTTGACTCAAGGAAATCTAAGAGATGGTTTACATTTTTAGCCTTTCGCCGTGTCCTCCTCTCCACTTTATATCGTCTTTTGATTACTCTCTCAACAAGTTATGCATATTGTAAGACTCTTCGGCGGCGATGGTAAGAAGAATTTTGACTTGCCTTTATTCAACGTCTTTTCGGCGTTGATGTCTCATTTTTCATACCTTTTATCTCTGCGCTGTCTTTATTATGAATGAATTTTGTCACAACTGATGGGGTTGTTAACATTTTTTATCATGCCGCAAAGCCGAGCTAAATTTTCGTGTAATGTAATACTACTTTAAAGATTCATTTTATTTTCACGCCAGATAAATTTACTCATTTAGTTCTTTTTAAACCAGTGCCAATATTCGTCGCTTATAAAACCCCTCAAACCCGATACACCCTAATTGTTATGGGGTCGTAACGGTGTCTCTAATGCTCTTAATGTATTTTTGGACATTCTGCAGTTAGCCCAGGGCCATTTTTCTGTTTGAACCCAATGCATTTCCTTGTTTCCCCTTGTTCTGCGTAACGTTATTATCAATGAATATGTTTCCAATTTCCATTGTCCAGTAATGCAGGAAATCTAACCTAATAAACATTTTCAACGATTTATTAGCTTTAAAACATTCTATTTTATATTAATAATAAATGGAATAAAAAAATAATGGATATCAATAAAATCTTATAACCGAAATAAAAGAAAAAGGTAGGTTATAGAAACATGCAGAGATCAAAAACCTATTAGAAGTTTTTGACCGCATCCCCATTACAAAACTGTCAAGTGACGAGAAAATGATATATTTCGAAGCCGATAAAATAGAAGCACTGCAGATCCGAAGTCAGTTCTTATAAAACAGTTTCCTATAAAAGTAACAAAGCGGTAAATTAGATTTTATTTTATTTCTTAAACAATTTGCGGCCGGACACAGACAAAGGGCACATAGTTCGATGCTGGTCAGCAATTCAACGGTTTATGCGGGCACGTTTATTACTTACCTACACATACGATTGTGATGGGTATCGCTTTTTATCGATAAAATATAACAGAGCAATGGTAAAATTATAATAATTGAAAACTAAGTACTAAAGAGTTTATTTTTTTCTTTGTGGCCGTTTTTATATTTTTGAAACTTATAATAAATAAGAAACGTACGATATAAAAATAAAACTTATTCCATTTAAGTATTATGAATAAAAACAAAAATATTAACACATTTACCACAAGCTATATTTATATATACAAGTAAATTTATCAAAAAAATATTAATTCGATAGAAAATATATTATAATAGAACATTTATAACATCATAATAATTAAAGAAATCTTTAAAATGAGTCATAACATCGATACAGAAAAATCATAGGTGACTAACATGCCTAGCGAATAACGCGGTAAGTTTGCAATGACCACTGGGCCCCAATCGCAAGCCGGACAATGGCCATGTTCTTGTTCACATTAAAACGCAGTTAACCGTTCTTTATTGTTTTATCCGCACGCCAATAAATGTCCGCGACTCCTGGGAAATGTAAGTGCGATTCGATTTCGCTACCTACGGTCATTAAAGTCGTCCTTTATTACCGAAATTTGCTGCACTTAAATCACTTCCAGAGGAATGAGAATTACCGGAATAAATAATACAACTGGACGTTTTATTGTAAATCTCGAACGACTTATTATTCTTTGGAGTACATGACCTGTTGCGAGGGTATTAAATCAAAGGATTCGGTAAGTGATCAAACGATAGGTACATAAATAAACAGGCACTGTGAAGTTCAAGCCCCTTCTCATACCTGATTGAACTAAATCCCGTTATCCCTTTCTTCGAGGGCCGAACGTACTTGGAACATTTACAGTTTTCAGGTTCGGTAATCGGGGTGACGACACAATAAAATACTCTATAAGTGATTGATTAAAAAATATATTACCTATAAAGGAATTCTGTACAGTTTACAAAGTATAAAAAAACTAATAACTATTTTAGAAATTCACAAATCAATTGGCCTATGCCTATATGTAATTTAAACGCCTAAGCTTATATGCAGTATTTTTTATAACGTATCTCATGACTTATAAACAACCTCAATAAAAACAAAGAACATTGTATTCATAGGAAATTCAACTCAAGTATATAAATTTACTCTCACAGCATAAATGTAAACAAAGGCATAACCACAGACCCATTAGACGCACCCCGATTCATTAGACGTTATAAAAGATTCAGGGAGCAAAACGGAGAAAGACGAAATCAGATTGTCTCAAAATCACGCGAGTGACAGAATAACGCGTCCTGACCCGCGCATTTATAATTCAAAGCGACGGGAGTTAGAGGTTGATCTATTTTAACAATAACATTGAGATCCTCAATTCAATTGTTTCAACCAGAAATAATAACAACATATATTATATATATGACAATACATATTTAGTTATATTTGAAATATGAAATT
Organism: Danaus eresimus; assembly: GCA_018231745.1. NCBI lineage: Eukaryota > Metazoa > Arthropoda > Insecta > Lepidoptera > Nymphalidae > Danaus > Danaus eresimus. Next base: position 17,588 of record DVQP01000684.1, read on the forward strand.
AAATTCATCCATCTATCACATGAAAGGTAATCATCATCTCACATGGTATTCCTTACATCTTCGACTCTACAACGGTCACTATGTTATTCGCCTCGATAATTACGACCTAGAATAGAATCACGGCGATCAGTAATTGCTTAATTGAGCTATAGCACGTTCTCAGTATTGGCACCCATTCACACTTCAATAATTATCGGCGGAGAAGTTTTCAACGTCTGAATTGAAGTTTAAGTCATTATCGGATAAGTTAACCACGCATTGGATGCCAATTGAAACTTTTATCTGCCATAGCTTTAAACTAAGTAATACAATTTCAAAATTTGTTTATGCAAGTCTCATATTACTTAGTAATTTAATATGTTGTTATTACATTATTTATAACGTAATGACACTGAACGTTCTCTCTCAATCTGAGAGTAATATAATACAGATGTCAGCATTAGTATGATTTTAATTATTATGCTATGAAAAACATAAAAATTCGTACCAAAGGGGAAGAATTATAAATTATAGAGAGTCATGTTGTAGGTGGGGGGCATGTTGATTATACTAAGCAAGTTGCACTTAATGTTCAAAAACATCCCTATGCCCCACCAGAAGTTTTCCTAATTAATCGTAGAATTTTAATCATGATACTGGCGTTACAAAATTATTATGGACCGTTTAATTTCTCAGCCCTACGCCCTTCGGCATCTTACCAATGTGTTAGCGTAATTTTAATCAGGGGCGTGTGGAAAATTATTAATTTATGTAGACTGTCATATGCACTCAAGGAAAATAAATCTTCTGCGTTTGTTTAGGTAATACCTTGTAGTCGTAATTTAGCTAGGAACTCTAATAAAATTATAGCTGCGCTCTGTAACACCCAGATGGTGTAGCTAATGTCTTATAATACGGTTAGCTAAATAGCTTTTGGTTGGTGCATTGTTGTGATGTAATATGCAGAGCTCACATAAATAACAAACAATTTTATTTACAAATTTTTCTATCAGATTCATAAGTTAAAAGAACAATTATAAGACTAAACTAACTGAGACTTTCAATTAAATTTTTATAATGAAAATAAACGTACTTAAGATCTTTATAGTATTCAATTAGAGTTAATTACAAAAACAATTAATATAAAAGGTACGACGACAAAATAAAATTCTTAGGGATAATTTCATAACTACATTAACTACAGCAAAATTAAATATATTATATCTATATAAATAAATGTATTCCTGAAACAACTTAGTTTCTTTGACATGAATCGGCACTTTAGCTGTTCTCCAATTGAAATTGGTGTAGGAGTTTAGAACGTTGACAATAAAGTTCACTTACATGTTTACGTAGTTCTTCTGAAAATAAAGTTTGAAGGCAAACTCGCTGGATCTTAAAGATAAAAATATTATGTAGTGAAAATAATATTAAATAAGTGTGAGATCTTAGCGAACGAATTAAGCGGGATCGGTCTCGCATCGGGCCAGATCAAATAATTTTCGCGAAAATGAAGCGGGGTGTATTTAATTAACTAAGCCTCCCCTAAAGTGCACAAGAATTCCCCGGTTAAACAACATTAGCATTCGTCAGGAATTTAATACGAACGAAACTGAAAATGTTTATTCACGCTTTTTTTTTTTCGTTTATTCGGTTCTCCCTCTCACATGTGAATGCATTTGTGTACGAAAAGGAAAGCAATTAATTTTTATTGAATTTTCTTTTCGCTACAAAAGTTTTAATTACTGCGGCGCGGGTAGGTGTTACACTGTTTTATAAAGCCGTACCTCAACTCTCGCAATCTCGCTACAACGCAAATTGTTTGTTGCGGTCATAATATACCTCATATTCACTCATTGACATGTAAATTTGTCGATCACATAATTCATCATTGACTATATAAAATCCTGTGTGTTTGTACAATAACAATTAGTTTATGATAATAGGTCATTTTAAACATATTGTCATGATATTAATGTTAGAAAATAAAAATAAAATAAAATCATGAAACAGCTTCGATATAGAAATTAAGGAGGTCGAATCTGTGCACATTAAACATTAAGCCCTTACCTGGGGCGGCACTAAATAAATAACATGGGCAAATGAAAAACACCCACGTCCCATTCGGTTCGAACAGTGAGAATTCGAAGGAGGCAATAATAAATATGCATAGCGCGTCTATGCCACATCCTCTGTGATTAGTCGGTGGGGGGACGTGATATGGCTAGGTGAGTGATAGCGAGGGGGCAAAGGAACTAAGGTACCCCCAGCTAATAACGGAACGTGTCTCTCTCCATTGTATCGGCAGAATTTCTTGGATATTGCCAATATAGGGTGTTCACTTGTGCCTACTTTTGTTTCTGTCAATGTGCTATTCACACGACTGCGTCTAATAATATTGTCTTTATTGAGGGATATCCTTAATTCAATATTTACATTGTCGTATTGTACCCAATAATATGATATTATCTCTGTATATAGAGGCTTCATACGTGTTTTGTTTAGTTTACACTCTATTTGTAAGATAATTAATAATTGTTAACAATAATTACTTTCTTTAATTTACTTTTAAATAACCTGAACCCATAGGAAACTAACCAATTTTATCATTTTGTTAATGTATGTATATTTTATAATGTTACA
>DVQP01000685.1:0-20203 GCA_018231745.1 Danaus eresimus
TATATTTATGTTAATTTTTACTTTTTTCTTGTGTCATTATGGAAGCAGCTAAAGAAATAATTGTCTTTGATATTTACAACGCAACTTAATTTGTAATTTGAAGCAATTATGTATTTAGAGAATAAAATAAATAAGTAAACATATTATAGACTTGCCTTACTTAAACATAATTTTTGCTAATAATATTATAATTAAGTATTCAGATGAAAAAAATCACACAAAATAAATAGTGAATCCAATTATTATCAATAGGTATGATATAAACCAAAATATTGTCTTTACACTTTAAGTGAACGAGTGCTTTTATTTAATTTTATAAACATGGTTTGCACTTTATAATATAATATGAACATTAAGCACGCCACTTGTAAACAATTGAGATTTTTCCAAGGCTGTAGCGCAGACAACGGTAATTTCGTTCCACATCCAGTTTGTACTCAGAACACAAGAGACGTGTTGCAACCAAGAATTTTATGATATAATTTGTTTGTTCATATAAAAAGGACCAGTAAGGATGGTTGTTCCAAAGTTTATAGCATTAGAAGGCGGCGACCGTATGCCGATTATTGGTTTTGGAACCTGGCAGGTACGTACAAAAATTTATACTTTTAAATACATACAAGGAGTCATTATTAATACAGCCTATTATTTACACGATATGATTGCATTCTACTGTTCAATTATACGAGAATTGCGAAGCGGTACCTATTATTTTAATCTCTTGTAATCTCCGCCAATATTTATATTGTAATAAGTACAAATAACAATGTTTTAAACGTTTAATAAGTATGTATACTATAAATAGTAACTACTGCATGATGTCAGTAAAATATGAAGGTACAATTGATACAAGAGTCCAAATATGATATATTTCTTTACAAACTTTACATGAGAGAAAAATATAAAATCATTGAAGAAGATTGTCCAGTAGAGTGGTTAACGAACCCGTGAGAAAAAAAAAGCAATTCTCGTTTTGACAGTCGAGTGGGAATTTAATTATATTTAAAACTGTTCATGATAATTCGGTAATTTAAACGCTCCAACAATTATATCATACTTTAATTGAATGTGAACTTTTTAAGTCGATTTCGGAACATTTTTTATTTTCACAATCTTCCACTTTCTTAGATATCTTCTTATTCGCCGTTTTGTGTTTCTCAATTTTCATACGGCGTCGCAGATAGCTTTTGAATCTCTTCCACTTCGATTTCCGTAACCTTGTTTCTGAATCAATAATAACGAAAGGCTTGTCACAGTATTCAGTGAGGTAGTAATCGGAACAACACGAGCATTTTTCACTGCAAAACGAATACTTGTCACTGGCATCGTGATCGCCACATGATGGGGACAAGCCTCTAGAACACGTCGCGAGACAGGAACTCGATTGGGACCACTTTTTGTTCACATTTTCAACTCCGCTGACGTCATTCGCAGTTGTCATAATTTGAACCGATTTATACAAAACATTTCTCCCGATCTCCAAAATTGTTCAATTTATTGTTATATCTTTGTTTTTACATCAATTGACATTGATATATGATTTATAACAGCCGTTGTCAGCTTATTACAGTTCTGTTGTGTCATTTTAAGGGTAACCAATTACCTATTACCGACGATGTAGGCGTAATAAATACGTTTATATATTAAATAATTACTTTAACTACCTGTTTATCATATGCACACTTTCTATTTCAAAGTCTTTTGTTATTAAATTTACTAAAGACTTTCAAATTGACAAGTACAAATTCTCTATAAATTTCGTCTCTTTCTTTTTTAAATTCCAATACTTTGTATTCTTCGAGATTTAATCAGAGCAATAACCGCGTGATTTTCCATTGGTACTTAATATTTTATGGACTAACTATATATTTTATGTTAAATTATCCAACAGGCTCCAGCAGATATTCTCGTAAAATCAGTCGAGACGGCCTTAGAGGCTGGTTACAGACATTTTGATTCGGCTCGTGCTTATGAAAACGAGGCTGCTTTGGGTAAAGCCCTTAATAGATGGATAGGAGGGGACGTAAACAAAAGGAAGGAATTATTTGTTGTCACAAAACTACCGCCCGGTGGTAATAATTTATTGCAATTCTATGACCCATTAAAGAAATACGCTCCGTTACGTACAGCAGACTATACATACATTTTATATATACGTAGATTATTCATGTTATGCTTAGGTAACCGTCCAGAACTCGTCGAGCAGTACTTCGAAGGCTCTCGCCAAGACCTGGGATTGGATTACATAGACCTTTATCTATTACACACACCATTTGGATTTAAACATGTTCCTGGTGACTTGCATCCCAAAAATCCTGACGGCAGTATGATGGTCGACCATACAACTGATTTAATAGCTGTCTGGAAGGTTAGTGGTATAGATAATTTTGAAGTATAGTTAAAATAGATGAAATATTACTTAATAAGCTTACTATTTACATTGCTTACCTCCAGAAACTTTTTTGAAAAAAAAATGTTGTCGAAATTATTTAATCTCTAATTTATTTTATTATCTATTTATAATTTTTAAAATAAAAAAGTTTGGTATATGATTGTCAACAATGTGATAGATGTAAGACTGATTTAAACAAAATTTTAGTATTATGTTATTAACTTTGAATTACATCGTGGTTTAAGAGAACTTACTTCTGAATAAAATTTTTGTTATTTATTCTAAATACGAGTGGTATTAAAAGTGAAATAATATGGGTGTATCATTTCTACAAACCATCGAAAATATTGAAGCGGTGTGTAAATTAGAAAAGATATCTCAAGATCACTATACAGGTTATCGCAACGACGCTGTTTATAAAGAATGTAGCTTTCCAATTCAGAAAACAAAGAAAGGTAATAAGAATTTTAACAAAAGGGATGTTACTTATGAGAAAACTAAAAACAATAAGCCAACAACAAACTTTGACAAGTTTTCATGGACGAAGATATACAGATCGCCTATACCTATACGAAGTCAAAGGAATAGTGTAGAAGAATTAAATGAACTGAAATCCGCGATTAAACAAAAACAGGAAGTGGAACTATTTGATACTAATGTAAAACTAAATCAGAACACTACCCAGATATATCTCAGTAGACCGCTAGAAGAGAAACCGGCGATTCGTTTAAAACACTCCATATGTTCAAGACTTGGACCTAAACTTCTATGTCCGTGTTGTTGCGGAGGTGAGGATAAAATGGAAAGCTGCGATATGCCGTATAATCGACAAACAACCTCAGACTCTTATGAAAGTATTGATCTGACAAACAATTCTAATACGTTTATTCCTATAAACCTAGACGCCTCTCTCATAAGTATTCTTTGTTTCCGAAAATTGAGTCGCCAGAAGAATATATCGATGCACATCAAAATGGCTATAGCTATGATTCGGAATTCTTACAAAAATATTATTTGCATGAACAATTTTAAAACGCCTACTGCTAGAATCCCATCAAGTAATCGATTATAAAAGAATGTACTAAAGAAATCATAAATTTATGCTTTACTTTCTCTTTGTGCAAAGCAAAATGTTAACTTATTATAATATGTACGTAAGAACAATCTGTTCCAATTATAGCCTACAGAAACAAAAAGTAAATCAACACGTACAAAAGAATAAAGGTGACAACTTACTTCTATTATTGTGTCATAAAAAACTGAAATGTCTAAATTATACTTCACGACATTAAAAAATATATTTAAATTATAAAAATTTAAGATACCTGTATTATAAAACTTAAGTGATATGACAATTATTATACGCAGTGATTCATAAAATGTAAAAGTTGGTAACTAGCACCTCACTGATATTTTTGAATAATAAAATTTAATGGCATGGTCTTCAATAAGGTGAATATGTTAGAAAATATTCGCCATAACGATGAAAATAACAAGGGGTGTACCCGCAGCTTTCTACAGAGATTCATTGATCTGGTATGCTTCGAGTATGTTGTTTGTTCTGGCTGTTGTTTAAAAGGTGAAAACTGTTCGCAAGAAACAACATGGTGCATGAAGCCAACTGAATACACAAAACGAAAGCGTAGTGGAGAGATGAGCAGAAATTTTACCACAGAAAATGTCAATGCAATGGAAGTTAAAGTTTATTATTGCAATATTTCTTCTAACCCTAATTTAACTTATTCTACACTAAAAACAACACCCACTCCATCTTTACCAATTGATACTAAACAAAAGTGTGGTAACACAGAAAAAGATCACCAAATTTTATCAAATAATCAATCTGACATCGTCAGTGAAAACCCGCTGATAACATCAAATGAAACTATTGAAAAGCTTTTAGAAGAAACTATAAATAAACACAAACAAACACTCTGTGAAGCTAAACCACCAGCTCCTTTAAAAAAGGTACATATCCAAAACAAAGAAAAGGTAAAATGTAATGCCTTAAGTTTATTTCTTTGTTGCCTAGGACTGAACACAAAGAAAGGAGCGACATCAAGACATATAAAATCAACAGTCAGTCCTCAAAAACAAACAGTTGCTTTTATTGCCTCCAGCAGCAAAGACTTTGAAAGTCAGTATAGTCTGAAGTCAAGTCAGAGCCTTGAAATATTTTCCCACGCATTAACCCGCTCTACATCGCAATTGTCGTCTCCTGGGAGTATTTTTAGTTTGAAATGGAAACGTCGGTTTCGCACACAACAGAAAAAACCGAGTGCTTTACAACTGATGTATAGAGATTTCTCAAAGAAAATCAGAACTAAAAAAGACAGCCGGCCAAGGGATATAAGTAATGTAGTTGTTCTTGGGGTACCAAAACAATATAAAAAAACAACGTCTCTGTCCTCGGATAAAATAAATAAACCTTTGTTAATTAGAAACTCCACCGAGAGCACTGTCTTTCAAATTGATTTTATAACAAAACCGCGAAATAAGATATGTGGTCCTGGTGAAGTTTTTGTGTTAAAAAACTAATAAACTTATTTGTGTAACTAGATTTTCAGGCTATATTTCTTCTTTTCATTTTCCAAATATAATACATCTAAGTTATAACCCTGATATTTAGTCTGTCTCTTTGAATTTATATAGAAGTGAATATATCTAATAAAGGTAGGTAGTATTTGTAGGTGGTAGAGCCTAGCTGTGGTCAAGTCACCACAGCTCGAACGTGAGCTGGCTCGACCGGGGAAGTACCACCCTCTCGCAGAAGATCGACGTGAAGTAGTCTTTAATAGCTGCTTTTCGTTCGATGAGTGAGAGAGCCGGTTGCCCTTTCCGTCCTACTCCTTTCATTTTCCCTCCCTTTCCCACTTTCTCCTCCCCCTATTCCCTGATCGAGGGCGCACACATTCGCAAAACTATATTGCGGATGTCCATGAGCGACGGAACTACCTCGATCAGGTAGGCCGTCTACTCAGTTGCCCCCTTTAACATAAAAAAATCATTTTTAGGCAGTATTAAAACTAAAAGAGTCTGGAAGAGTGCGTCATGTTGGCGTATCCAACGTAAATGAGGAACAACTAATAAGATTGACAGCTGTAGAAAAGCCGGCATGTTTACAAGTCGAAGTTCACGTTTTATGCCAACAAAAGTCGTTGATAGCAGCTGCTAATCGACTTGGAATACCTATAGTGGCATATTCTCCCTTAGGGTCGAGGGCTCTAACTAATATGCTAGCTGAGAAAACAGGGTATGATTATATTATTTCGATGACGTTAAGCATTTTCCATGAAACTATTGTGTCTTCCCTAAAATAATCTTATTAAATAAACTGATAACGAAGTAACACAAAATCTTGTTACTTTATAACTAATTAATCTAATGACTGAGGTATATGTTACGTACTTATAAAAGTTAATTTTTATTCAAACATAAAGAAGATAGGTAATTCACCTATAAATTATGTTCTTTTTTAGACGTAATTACCCGCATCTATTAGAATTACCCCTGGTGTTAGAGCTTTCAAAGAAATATTCACGGACGCCAGCACAGATATTACTAAGATTTTTACTCCAACATGGTGTCGGGGTTATACCTAAAAGCACAGATCCAACTAGAATAGTACAGGTTTGCCAAACATTTTGTAAGGATTTTACGCCAATATGTAACGTTAAAATAATCAAATAATAGTAGTTTCATAAATTTGTATTTTTTAGAACATATCTCTTTGGGATTTCGAATTGAACGACACGGAAATGCAGGATTTGCACGACTTAGACCGCGGGGAAGAAGGACGTATTTGTGACTTTGGATTCTTTATCGGCGTCCAAACACACCCCGAATTTCCTTTTAAAAAGAATTAAATCACTTCTTATATCTATATGTTTATTTTAAATAACATTGACAATTAATAATTCTAATGCTTTAGTGGTTTCCGGTGCAGATTATATTTATAATGTTGGATTCAATTATACGAAATTCAGCCGTATTTCTCTTTTATTTTGTATACATATTATTTTATATATCTCCTTACATAAGTTATGTCTTACTTGGGAGGTTAAAAATAATATAAACGAAAAGACATCTACGCAAGGTCAAATAATAAGATACGAAGCAAAACTAGAGAGGTTGGTATATGTATCTAAAGAAAGTTTTGTATTATCATTTACTCATTTCTTAAGTTTACATTGTCGTAAACACGGATATTGTCAACTCAAAAAAATATTTTTCATTAAAACCAGTAACCTTACCACAAGTTTGTACGTATGTTTATGAGTGAAAGCTTGAAACACACCTTACTTAGTGTGATTATGTAAGAGTGGTAAGGGTAGCAGAGTAGTGATTTATTACAATAGTCGAAGAAATAAAAATGTACACAGTCAGACAATAACAATGTCTACTACTTCTGTAGTAGCGGGTTTTAAAGTAAATTGTGTTAATAGGGCTTTCGGTTCCTTGGCAAATCAACATCCCCAAAGACCTTGCTATTAAGTTCAACAAGTATTACGAGCTCACTAACGAACTCAATAAGAATAAGTTCAATCAGAAATATTCAACAGACACAATGAAATATAGAAGTTACTTTTAATTAATAATTTTTTATGTTAAATTTACATCCCTATGTTAAAATAAAAATCGATCTACGATCTTGATCTTTATAACCGTTTTTCATAAACTTATGGTATTACAAATTTAAGACTTTTTTTTTAATAATATGGCCTTCATCCGAGCAAAGACGTGCAGAGTACATTCTGCCAGTGTCGTGTAAAATGAAGGAGACTCGATCCGGGATTAACTTTTAAATGAAATAAAATTTAACAGTCTCGTCTGAAGTCAGAATTAGGAACTACATATGATGGGGAATCTAAAACAACACAAATTCAATTAAATAGGAGATATGAGTAAAATATAAAACTAAGACTGATGTTATATAAAAGTAAAACAATTTATTACAACTTAATTCTATTCATTTTAATATATTTACATATGAATTTACTAAAAGGACTACTAAAATTCGGTATTTAAAGGACGGGGAGTTTTGACAGGAAAGAACAAGATAAAGATTATTTTGCAAACTGAACATTGACAGACATTAAAATTATTTTAGTTTTATAATTAACAATTAGGTATTATATTTAGTAAAATAATATTATAATATAATTTATTCAAAACATTCGCGACTCTATCCAGGAAATAAATTGACAATCACTATCTAAACATCAATTCATTTGCAATTCAAGAAAGTGATCCCTCACCTGTGATTTTCCATATTGATGGAACTAGACACATTACAATACTTTGCTTGTTTTATTTGTTTTGACGTATTTTGATTGAAGAACTTTTTACTTGACTAAATATATAGAAATATTAAATAAATTTATTTAACATCTGAATAAAAAATACTATTCAAAATAGGTTTTCATAAATGATAAAAATAGATGGGACATATGGAGATTTATTAATGTCTTTGTTGTGGTGAAATTTATTTGTCTATGTTGTGGGTTACGATTTTTTTTTCAACACAAAGGTGTCTGAATAATAATTAATTGCATACTAATTATATGCCAGAGCTAAACGTATAGAATTTTCCTACTTTTCTTTACATTTAATAGTCATAATAACATAAATATATCAATATAAATTGTTTTCACATTATTATACTATTCCTTTTAAACATAAATTTGAATTTCAAATTAAGTGAATTATATAATTAAACTTAATTCAGGGAGTATTGACGTAATGCTAATACGTATTAGGTGCTTAGGATATGAAAACTTAATTAATATAACAAAACAGAATTTGTAATAAATTACAAATATATAAAACTTAATTAATGAGTATGTAGAAATGAGCAGTTAATAAACATTTTATTTAAACGTATTTAGTATCAGGATGGCTACGTCGAAGTTAGCGCGTCTTCATTAATTTAGTAACTCATAACTCATAAGTAGGGTGAAAACTATAACGGAATTATTATTGTTACCCTGGTTTAAGTGCTTTGTTAAGGATGGCACTCATTCTGAGAGGAGCTGTTAAATTATACTACTACCTAAATGATGATATTGCTGGTACGTATTTTTTAAATAATATTTTTCATTCACATCCCGATGATTAAAAACTATTTACGCTATAGTAAAACCTATGTATGGTGTAACATAACTAATTAAAATGAACCCAAAGATAGGTATTCAGAAAATTGTATCAAGTTACGTTAAACTTATAAGATTAAATACTAAGATACATAGCACCATAAGCCATGCAAACACAAACGCATTAACTTGTATATAATATAATATTGATAATTTTATTTTTATTTTATATTATTTAAGATCAGAGAGTTCAGGATTGGCCTTTAATGCGAACACCTTGGCCAGGGCTGGCTCTGTTAACAGTTTATCTGTTCACTGTATTGAAATGGATACCTAAATATATGGAAAAGAGACCGGCCTACGACCTGCGCAGGTTATTATTTGTGTACAACTTCATACAGGTGTTGTTATGTATCTACGTTACATATCAGGTAAGGATTACGATAAACGGATCAGTATACTTTAAGCTCTACGTTATGAACTTTAATATTATACAATATTAATTCAGTGGGCTACCAATGTGTACCACGTACTAATATAGTCGAATAGAATTTCGAAAATTTCTATTTATTCTTGATAAATCTTCCTTAAAATCTATATATATATATATATACACGCGTGCTTTATTGCACGTGAAATGTGTTCACAACTCGTTTGCCCGTCATCACGGTTGCTAAAAAGTAACGCTTACGCGTATTTTATCCGACAAATATTAGTTTCGTTTGGATGAATAAAACTCGCGATAATCTTAGATCTCATTATAAAAGAAGGTATTTGCATATAAAGGTGATAAAATGTCTACGTTTAGTTTGACTGCACAAATTAGAAAAAAGTTTCGTTTGAACGTTTACATTCATCAGGAAGACATAAAAGTGAGAAACATCCAATTTAGAGAAATCTTGGACAGCAAAAAATTAATCCACAGAAATAGAAAAGTTTAGTGTTAATTATCATTTGCTTTGCATATTTTGTAACCCGTAAAGAGATCAAAGTTTACCACAAACGTGGATACCTAATGGTACAGTAAAATAAAGCGTTTATAAATTTAATTGTAGTTGAAAAACTAATGGCACAAGTTTAAGTATAAAATATGTCATTCTGAAACAGCAATAGTGAGTTTGTTTCTGGATACCTTTTCTGTCATAAAAGCAATGTTAGACAATTTTTATTACTTACATTGTAATGTAATGACAGATACAGACAACCGATGTTTCTGAGTGCCCGGTGATCCATCGCGTTGAAAAGAGACATAAATTAGTCCCCTTTTGATTATTTTTCGAGTTTGTCTAGGTAATGCGCATGAATATTTTCACCTCATTGTAAATCTTAATCCTATTTTTATAATTATTTGAATAAAATATGATTACGAAACAAAAAAAAAATAACCTAACATATAATACTTTATTGAATTAAAATATGATCTTTCTTTGATGTTAATTTCACGGAGAGCATTTGAAAATATCGGATAAGCTACGCAGTTATCATTTCAAGTTTATAGTTTATTTATTATCGGTCTGCTAAATGTCATAATTCGCGAATATGTGCGAGCATATATTACATTAATATAGCTAAATAATTTTTTGGTTATAAAATCTACGTAATCCCTCTTAATTACCACATTAGTAGGTACTTTGAAATGGTTGATATCAAGAAAGAATTTTACTTATTTGAATATTTCATCCGTAAAACACGCTTGACCGTAATGTAATGATTTGTATTTAAATAATTTCTTTATTAAATCAGTAGATATTAGAATTTGGAGTTACGCCATGTCACATAACTATTATGTCATTTGAACATATTAAAATGTTTAAAAATAGAAAGACATTAAAAAACATTTTGATGGTTAAGTTCTCATTAAAACAAAGATATAGTTTTATCTAGAACTTTCGGGAGTACTCCTTCAAATGAAACTATATAATAATGTACGGAGTTTGTTATATAGTTTTAAATTTTACCCGACCTTTGGTCACGTTTATTTCATCCCTAACATCTTGCCAACCCGTGACCACGGCTATTGTAAAGTAACCGAAACATCAGGTAAAATGTACAACGATCTAATAAATGCACATAGTATATCCAAAACTGATAGTTTCATTTATAAAAAAAGTATATAAAACTTAAATTGCACTGACCGAGAGAGATGAGTAACACATTCGTATTTTATAAGCGTTGTAGGTATAGGTACCTACCTAAATATGTTACATGTTAATTAGTGTTATATGTTTAACTTACGGCGACAGTGCAAGTTTGCTGTTTAATTTTAACAATAATAAATGAATAAAATATATTATGTAACAATACATCATTAATAAATTATTCACATGAACAAAAGCCGAGACTTTGACCTCTTGCTTACAACTACTTCATATAGTAAGTATATAAGGAAGTGAATTGCGTAGATATAGATATCAATAACTCGTAATTAATGCACACGTTTGTCAAACTTAGATTTTTACTCAAACAATGCGTTAGTAGACTGCCAGCAAATTTCTAAATCAAGCTTCTAACATTTTATTCACCTACGCGAAGTCATAGAACAAATAATACATACCTGCTACATATTTAATAGGTCTTGTTAGAATAGGTATTTCTTTAACTTTACTTTTCTCTTCGTTGGTAAGGCCGTTATCATTAATGAAATTAATATTCACAGCTTACATCAACGTATTTGGCATCATAACCTGTTACAGTCCGATGGTTTCGCATCGCAATACAAATTAAATCATGGCTGTTTAATAAAATAAATTCTGTTAATAAAATAATTCTATTTCTGTATCGTGGACTCCACTTTATTCTTAGGCAGTTTTATTACCCATACTGTCAATAGTATACTTCAACAAAGTTCAATAAAATGAATCGACATCTCCAAGATTTAAAAAAATAACAAATTAAAATGCCGACAAATAAACAAAACTTTCTTTTTTATTATCATCATCAGGAACTGTTAATGATCCATGTAATCGTATACATATATATGTAATAATTCTTTAGTCATTATTTACTAATACCTTGTTAAATAATATCCGTCTGTATTCACTTGAAACTTTATCTTATATTTTCAGAGTCTCAAATTAGGCTGGTTAAATCACTACTCATTATTCTGTCAACGCTTAGAAGAAACTCCAGAAGCCGATGAATACGCGTGGAAAGTGTGCTACGTTTACTTCTGTATTAAGCTCACTGATCTCTTTGACACGGTAAGAAACTGTTTGTATTAAAAATTATAATTATAACATTTCATTCAATAGTAATACCATTAACATATATATAAATTTCAGTTATTTTTCGTATTAAGAAAGAAGCAGAATCAGGTATCATTTCTACACGTGTACCATCACTGTGGCATGGTTGCTGTGTCGTGGAGTATGGTCAAGTGGTTGCCAGGTGAGATAAAACAAGAAATATATATCATTATTTCTATAACACATTATCCAAATTGCGTTCTTTTGTTTGTAAAGGCGGACATACTTCTATACTGGTGCCAATTAATTCAATTGTACATATAATAATGTACACATATTATATGCTGACGACTTGGGACGATGCCTACAAGAAGTCGCTGTGGTGGAAGAAATATGTAACACAAATACAGATTGTGAGTAATGAATTTTGAATTTAAATAAATGTGCTTGTTCTGACACCACTAAAGAGCTTGACACTTAAACCATCTAAACTTGACATATGAACTTAAATTACTACGATAAAAAGTTTACTTTGAAACTTATTATACAGGCTGCATTTAGTTTACACGAGAAAATTTTTTTTGCAGCAGACTTTTAAGTTGCTATTTTAATTTCACAGGCGTTAATTATTTTGTATCACAAAAATATATTTTTTTACAGATACAATTCACACTTCTACTGATACACTTCACAGCGCTGGTTTTGATAGATGACTGCCCTTTCCCGCGAGTACCTTCATACATTCTTATACCACAGAATCTTTTCATGGTATTACTATTCAGCGACTTCTACTACAGAAGTTACATCAAAACCCCAACAGTCAAAAATAAATGACATACATGTGTATTCTTAATTAATTATAACTGATATATTTATATGCTAGTATTTTTATTTTTATGTAAAATTTAGTAATTTAAGTTAGGAAAAACACAAAAGAAAAAAACATCAACAAAGTAGGGAATTTATTTATTTGTATCATAAATAAATATAATACTATTTATTACAATATTATCTAATCAGAAGTCGGCAATATCACATTTTTTTTACTTGCAACATTATATGCAATTTCGTAACTTAAAGCACCAATTATCCAAGATAATATAATAATTGTATCCAAATACAATTACCATCTAAATCTTCTCTACTCTTAACATACTGGTCAAATACTTAAAAATAATTATTTTCAAAAATATACACAGTACATGTTGCTGTAATATATATAAAAGAGAATAATATTCTAAGAACGTACATCTTCAAAATACCTACAAATTCTTATGAGTTATATCCAAGTTTAGCAAAAAGGTTTTGCTTCACCATATCAATGACGTTACTTTGGCTGAATGCGTCGATCACAGCCTTTGTTAAGCAGAGGCTACTAGTGGCGCCCTCTGTTTCATCTTCATCAGGAGTCCTCTCCTTAACTACGTATTCCTTTATATTACTTCTTATCAACTCAATGAGATCGCTCGAGCTAACCGCTGGAACGACTTGTAGGTAACTAATTTTATTTATTAAAGAATTGAGATCAAATTCCTCGACATCAGTCTCCTGGGTGTTATCATCGCATGTTTTTTGTCGTTTCATTCGGCGTGACTTCCTCTTTTTATCCAAATAGGATTTAACAACAGTGTCCAGTTGTAAAAATAATACCGCCAGAGGCGTTTCCGATATGTCGTCCTAAAATTTTATAAATATATCAATATCATGAGCAATACTTTTCACTTAACAATAAACAATAAATTTTGAATTTTTTAAAGGCTTGATATTATTATTAACCTATTTAGTTATATTTAAATATTACATCAATAAAACAAAACAAATATTTGATACCTGAATCAACGATAGATTACAAATTTATAATTATATTCATTAAAAAAAAATGGTAATTATCTTACACATAGGCTATGACTAGATATTTACATGCCAATCTTTAACTATATATATATAATTATGTACAGCAGTTATAAAGTGAGATCAGTATTTGGCATAGGTCATCTATGAATCAGATACTTAGAATGCATCCTGTTGTTGGTAGATGTATTAGTAATAAACATATGACTACCAGAGACCATTATATGAGTAATGATGCTATATTTTATATGGTACTTATGTCATCATAATTTAAAACAGGAAATTATAATTCCAAGGAGGTTATATACTATAAAAAACATTTCTAACCTCAGTCGGATTCACTAAGAGTTTCGATGTTTCCGGTGGTAGATCTTTACATATTTGTGCAATCAATAATTTTATAAGAGCTTCTGAAATTTGTGTCGAATTGTCTTTTTCCTGAATAAAACACATTAATAAATAAAAAAACGATGTTTTCAAAAACAAAATAATGTAAATGTTTTTGGGTTAAAAATTTATGTAGTTAATTCTACAAGCAAATGGCTTTTAATTTAATTGTCTTGTGTATATTATAAATTTGTCATATATAAACTTACATGGGGTAACCAGATATTAAGGCTTATATTTAAAGGATCAAGGTTTTGTACATAATGCCACCAGCCCCTCGGTACAAAGAGAGCATCCCCTTCAGACAGTTCCACCACTCTAGCACCAGTCAGACCTGAAAATAACTAATTATATACACCAAACATTATGGAACTTCATTTATATGACAAGGTTGTATATAAAATATTAATAATACATCCAGAAATTTGTTAATTCCTTCAAAGTAGTTGAAACAGATACTCAAACAAAGTTATTGTATAATTTTTTCAAGTTAAAAGCAAAATATCAGAACATTTGTTATTTGTAGGTAATAGAAATAGTGAAATCAGATATATAAAATTTATAGAAATTTGATATACTGTTTTGATATGTGCCTTAGCTTTTTATACTTTAGCAAAAGTCTAATTTCCTATTTCATATTTCTTTGGAGTATTTCAGAGATTAGTTAGATTTTTCCTTTATTTAAACTTATTTTGAATAAACATATATGTTAGTGGTTTGAAGTATATATTGATTATCAAGTACCAGTAAATCGATCTAAATCAACAGGACAATAGAAATTCAGTTCACTATATACACTGGACTCCTCATAAGGTACTCTGGTAGGCTTCAAACCACCAGTTTCAGGTGGAAAGAGTATCCACCTCTTCCTGGAACAGACATTTTTTAATATGATTTCATTAATAACAATATGTTTACATAACAAAAATGTATAACACTCTAGTTATAAGACAATATTAACTCTATAATGACATCATAATTTGCAAAAATATTCACAAACATATATTTAAGATAATCATACTTTTTACTTTTGAGTTACTATTTAACATATATATATACATACCGGCCATATACTTGGGCTACAATGTTATATCCATAAGTGTCTTGGTGAGCTGGTGTGTGACAACCCTTACTGCCAATCCATAGTGTTGTATCAGTGGCTCCTTTATCAGGATATCCAAACTGCTTCCATGAAATTTCCTTGTGAAATGAAATAACATAAAATAGACACAATAGAAAATTAAACACATTAATTATAATTACTTAGCACTAAAACTAGAGATAGCTGTAAAGATCTCACCTTCCATAATTCACTATCACTCTTTATCCACTTATGCATATATTTGTAGTCAAAATACATCCATTCTCTGCTAGTTTTGATAGTCTCCAAGAAACTTTCAAAAGTCATCATCCTTTCCCGACATCGCCTTTCCCAGCAGGGTTCATCCGAAACGAAATCTTTTCTCAGACATCGAAAAGGTAGTTTCGTGTTACCAAATACAGAACTCCATTTCTGTGGATCCCATTGACACAAAGGCCAATCAATTATATATTTTCGAAATACTATGGGAATTGAAGAATTGGTGGTAATTTTTTTTATAAGATCTTCATTTACATCCATATTGTTGTCTTTTAATTTACTGTATTGAATAAATATTATTACATCACAGCTCAACAATATTGTTTTACATAATAGTCACTGACATAATTCTAAAAGTCAAAGCCAAGTTTTTTTCATTGTATTAATTAAATGTTTATACAATAAGCATGATAACACTAACACTCTTCCCGCTTCCGATTCCTTAATGTCAGAAAGCTTATACTAGAAGACAAGACAGTATAACTTTGCTATATAGGAGTTAAGACTACAAACTTCAAACTTCATTTTGCTAGACAGTAATAACGAAGCACTAGTGAGAGCTGCATTTGAGAAGGCAAATTATGAATCGTAATCTTATAATAAACATAACATCTGGGTGCTGTAAAAACCAATTTTCCTTTAATGACGGTGTTTTATAAATTTCAAATAAAGTTGTAGAATTTTTAGTAGTCATTTAAATTAATAAAAGAAAATAGACACAAATCACACGTATTTTTAGAAGGAAAATTCATAGGAAGGTAAATATGGATAAAAAATGTATAGATTTAAATTACATATATCATTAATAGTTTAATTAAAGTTTACAAATAAAAACAATATTTGGTTGCTAATTATTGTATAGATTATAGGCCACAGTATCGATAAAATTTATCACTCAAGGGACCGAGAAATATACACATCCCTAGTTGTTTATGTATTCAGTTCTTCATATTTGATATTAGTATTTACTATTAAGTAAGCAGTTAGCATTACTGTCCGCAATAGTTTACAACTTGACTAGTTACCAGTTGGTAGACAACAGATAGTGATTTTAATTTATGCCAAATGTTTTCTTACTATTGTTTTTAAAAAAATCGCTGTCTTACAAGTACCTCAAAAAAATAAAGTGTAAAATACATTTTAATTTGAATTACTTTCAACAGTTTTTCTAACAGAAGATATATAGAAATAGTTGAAAATGAATACAGAAGTAGTATCTTCGTTTTTTTCTTCTGATAATAAATATATAACTGAAAAAGATTCAGGTATATCTACTGAGTTTCTTGAAATTATTGGTGACCTTAATGAATCCCTTTCTGAATTAAAATTACCGGTCGCTGTAAAATGCGTATATAATCCTACGCTATATGCAAAATGTACATTTGAAATGTACGTCCACAAATACTGTAACAGCACAAAAAAAATTATGTATTTTGGAATGAACCCTGGACCATGGGGAATGTCTCAGACTGGGGTAATTTTGCAAGAATTTTGTCGAATTTTTCCCACATAAACAATTAACTAATTCATCAGCATGTAGGTGCCGTTTGGAGAAATATCCGCAGTGCGAGACTGGTTAGGCATCGAAGGACCAGTAAATAAGCCAAAGTATGAACTGCGTGAGAGACCTGTAAAAGGGTTTGATTGCACTAGAACTGAGGTTTTTACCAATAAAAATAAATAATAACACCATTATAATGTTGAGATAAAGAAATAATTTTTATTTATTTCAGATAAGCGGAAAAAGATTTTGGGGTCTATTAAAAAAAATATGTGGTGATCCTGAAAAATTCTTTAAAAGTAGTTTTGTTTACAATTATCTTAATCAACAATGGATGAAAAATAATGGTTGCAATCTCACTCCTGGAGATTTTAAAGTAAAGTTATATTATACAATGTATACATTTTGATATACCACATTTCATTAATTTATTTTTCTGGTAGGTTTCAGAAATGGAGCCATTATATAAAATCTGTGATCCAGCATTTGTTCAGGTTTTGAAATTATATGAAGTAGAAATTGTTGTGGCTATAGGTAAATTTTGTGAAACAAGAGCTCAGAAAGCTATAAAGAAATACTTACCAACTAGTTCCATCAAGGTTATAAATATTTTGGCTATTATTTAACTACTGTCATGCAGCATAATTTATGTATTTTAATTTTCAGGTACTTTACTTATCACATCCCAGCCCAAGGACTGTAAATAACAATAACTGGGAAGAAAAGGCTATGGAACAATTAAAAGACTCGGGACTTTTGGAATATTACACTTAAATCTTCAATTTAGATAACATAAGTTTTTTATAAAATATCAATGGACTTCTAAGATCTATCATAGTTACATGGACCTCTTTATAACAGTACTATTTTTTTAATAGGGATATTATAAAATATGTACATTATTTTATAAGAGTCAATTTTATTTTGTATGTGACTGTGATTTGGGTCAAAGAAATTGTAGTAATACCCCTGAACCGCAACAATTTTGTAAAATTTTGGTAACTATTCAATTTTTATGCTTAATGAAAAAAAGAAACTTTGAAATGGTGAACAAATCTCAATGTTTAATTCTTTAAGGACCGAGATGTTACATTTTGATGATGTGGACTGTGATTGTATGTAGTTACAGCAGAGAAGAAGTATTTGAATATAATATACAAGAATTTCATTTTATGGTCTTTGCTTTTCAACAAACCAAACAAAACAAAAGCAACCTCATCCTTTATATAGTTTTTTTATTTAGTTTTTTTCCGGGGAGAAAGCTGTTTACCGACTCCTCACTGCCTGGCTCGACAGTGAGTTTTGTATGGGTTTCGCCCAGCGCCTGATGGTATTGGCACTAGGAATACCCACTAAAACTCCCCGGCTTCCCTTCCTGCCCATATTTAGGGTGATTTGGAACCTGCCGTGGCAATTCACCAAATATTATTACCTAGAATATAGAAGATACAAAAGGGAATAATACGTTTTACTTATTTTGTGTTTTATTTTTATCACTGGCTAAACTTTTGTATTGAGGAAGGAGATATAATAATATTATTTGTAGTTATAAATTACTAAGAATATATATGCATGTATCATTAGTTGTTTGTCGTGGGTGTAGTATTTAAGGAGGTGCATATAACATTAAATTAATCCAAGTGGACTGAATACAGATGAATTAATAAAAAAAAAAATCTAGGTACTTTAAAAAAAAGAATTTTGAAAGTTTTTATGCAATTCTTAATTTATTAAGTGTGAGAAGAATATTCGCATGCATATTTCAGATCTTTATGTTTTTTTAATCTAATTTAATTTAATGATGATAAAGAGACTATAACAACCAGTTAAATACAATGAGACAAAGTTGTTGAAAATTCATTCCTAATTTCTTAAGAAAATAACTTATATACTTCAGATATAGACCTAGACTCACATACACTGTGACAAAGTTCTAATTATCATTTACTGAAAAGTAAAAGAAACATTCTTCATAAAACAAACAGTGAAATTGTAGCCAACTGAAGAACAGTGTTTCCTAAGACAAGGAACTTTTATTTAAAATCAATCTCTAATAATGTAAAAATTATGTGAAGCAATGGCTTATTATATTATTATTTATAATAAATAGATGCTAAAGTTTCAACATGAAGCTAATTTAAGCATTAATTGTACTTAATCGTTTAATGGATAGCAGATGTCTCATGAAATGTAGAACCTCTTAAATGCATCTTGCGTATAAAATGATTCTGAACATATTTCCGTTTTAAATAAAAGAAATGCTTACGATAATTTAATATCCACAAAATACTGAGGATTATATATTTTCTAATATTCGTTTTAGCTAGTTTCCATCGATGACTCCGCATGAAAATAATACCAATACAACTAATACATAATCGTTTTTTTATATTTTATAATATATAAATGTGCGAATGTTTAAAATATTTTTACTATAATTGTTATATTTTCTAGGAACACGAAACTCAATTTTACATTTGTTGAAAGTGTCACGGACGGGCCGGTCCCAGCACCGGCCCACTCTTCCGGTGACGCTGTAACAGCCGCAGGGCTAACAGCATTATACATTTCCAAACAAAAAGAAAGTGTCACGGTTTGGTCAAGTGGTCTGGAGGTTAAAAGCCCGCCTCTCCTGCGCGAGGGAGTGGGTTCGAAACCCGGTAAGTACCAATGTGACCTTTTCCGAGTCAAATGTACTTACTTTCTACGAGTATGTAGACACCACTGACTGGAAGAGGCTACAGCAAGCCTCGGAGTCTAAATAGCAGCAAAAAGTGCTGGCGGAGAAGGCAAGGCGAAACCACTGGAACTATCTTCCCAAGAAAGTCATCATATATAAGGATTATAAATACTAGTTATATATAACTAGCACCATGTTTCTTTGTAAAAAATATTTGTTATTTAAGTTCAATTGCATATTTGAGGTAAGAAATATTTTTAAATCAAACTATACAAATTAGGTAAGTATATACATAATGTGATGTCTCTAGTACCATATAAACCTAATACCGGGGTTGATAATTTTATTACAGGCCCGCACAAATTGAGCCCCATATATTCAAACAAGCTCAACTTTGTTAAAAAACCACTCAGCAGCAACCACACAACATACACTCATTGTAACATAATATATAGAATATACTTGACTACTTCAAATTATTTATATAAATTACGAGTTGTAACCTAAATTCGCCTTTGTGGGAACAACAAGAAAACGTCCAACTACTACTGCATCACTTAAAGGACATTTGAAATCTATGGATAAAGAACTATATCAACAACTTTGTAAATTAGACAAAGAACGAGAAAAGGGGAAATAGAAACAGGCGACCTTTGTTCGCTGCAATAACGTATGTGGCATAAATCACATCTTTATTTATTTATTTATTTATATTTATTTCGATAATCCAACAGTGCTTAAAATAATGACAATAT